>VUQR01000726.1:16482-35124 GCA_015108515.1 Hemichromis elongatus
TTGGTTGTGTAATTGTGCCCCCGCTACTGGATGTACACAGGGATCTGGGAATTGAGGCTGACTGCCGTGGACTTTTTGTTTTGTAGGATACACGGCTGAATTTGACACAAATCTTTGTTACTGTATCGCTGACGTGGATCCTTTCCTGTACATAGTTGTAAAGAATTTCTAAGCCTGTTGAATATTTTTTTACCTCCAATTTTTTTTAATTTATGTTCAATAAAATTTTGTTCAAAGTTTGCTTTCCTGCTGCTGATTTTCTTAATGGACAAACACAACCTGAAGACATCCAGTGGGGGAAAAAAAATGTGGGGGTGGAGGATCTATTTATCCATTTGCCTAGCTGCTTGTCCCGTTCACGGTCATGAACTAGATAAGCATTTATAGGGAAACTGCCATCTGGTTCCCACATTCACCAGCGCAGAAGTCTTGAACCACTCCTCACTTTTTTCCCCAAAGAGCCAGACTTCCCTTTCCATCATTTTAAACGGGCCTTGTGCATTATTTCTCAAAGCTTTCTCTAGACATTGTCTGCTTTCTTCATTTCCAGCCCAGGGTTTGTAACTAAACATTGTCAGAGAAATGTTTCTTTGTTAGGCCACTCAACACTGACCTATGAATCGAGCATAAAAAGGCACCCAACCATGTGATGATGTGGTGAACCAGACAACTTGGCCAAAGAACCAGTTTCAAATTGTATTATTAAGCACTTAGTTTTTGTGACAGGCTGCTATTAACAATGTTTTAATTTCTGTAGCTGAATCTGTGAAAAATGTCATAGATATAGAATAGAGGTGATTCATGAAGAGCTATAAGCCAAAAACCTGGTAAATGTAAAACTCCATATTGTAATAAGTTAATTGGTGATTCTACATTCGCCGTAGGTGTGAGTGTGATTGGTTGTCTGTCTCTCCTGTCCAGGATGTACCCTGTCTCTTGCCCAGTGACAGGCAAGAAAAGAAAAATAGTTTTAAATTTTATTTGAATTAGTAAAACGAGTCTCTAAGTCCAGGTTAGTTTGTGATGTTTTCTTGAGACCCTCAACAGTGTTATGCCTGGCTCATTTAAAGAAGTAGGTCCACATGGCATTAAATTTACTAAATCAAAAATGTATCAATACATCAAAAAAACATACACAAGGTAGGAATGACTCCAACATAATCAAACCAAAGCCTAAGAAAACCACATTGGGTCCAAGAAGATGAAGTAATTTCCTTCATTTAATGTTTATTTGATCATTCGAGGCAGCAATTAGGACCTCAATATTGACACATAGCCTAGGGCTGGCACAATATTTTCTTATCTCAGTTTGATAAGAAAATTATAGGACGGGGATTTTAAAGCTTTTTTTAACGTTTCTTTCTTTTTTTGTTTTCCTGATCCACTTTTTCACGGTCCGCCAAGCTTTGGCCCAGAGAAGACCCAGTATTTCTGGATCGTGTTCACATATGGCTTTTTCTTTGCATGAGCTTTAACTTGTGGATGTGGATGACACAATGAACTGTGTGCACAGACACTGAATTCTGTTAGTCTTACTGACTTGCAGTTATTTACAGTGATAACAGAGTCGTGCCTGTTTTTTAACTCAAGTGCCGCCTAAGGGCTTGAACATCACAGCCATCTGATATTGATCTTTGGCCTTGTCCCTTGTGCACAGACTTTTCTTCTCAGATTCTGATGATATTATCTTTCAAACAGGAACATTATACTGAACATGTTGTTCCACAAATTTTAGATTCCCTTTTTTTTTCCATAACCTTTGCCCATCTTTACTTCTAATAAACTCTGCCTTTCTAAGATGTTCATGTTATACTGAGTTGTGTTACTGACCTATTACTATTCAATCCATAAAGATGCCAATTTTCCCTCCAGTGCCACTTACTTTTATCTTTTTTCTTGCCCCATCCCAGTTTTTTTGAGATGTGTTGCTACTAGTATTTTCTTTAAAATGGTGATGTGGTGGTTCGCTGAGTTTGACTCCAACACCTGCCTGGGGTCTTTCTGTATGGAGTTTGCATGTTCTCCCTGTGTTTGCGTGGGTTTTCTCGAGCTTCCTCCCACAGTCCAGTGGAGGAAAATGGATAGATGGGTTGTATAAAGGCATATAAAGGACCATTCAATCATGCTCAATTGACAGTATGCATCTGTCTACTCAAGGTCTTTCTGTTGCCTTGAGCCATATGGCTCATTACCATGACAGGTTTTCCCATTTATCTCCCTGATCTTGAAAAGCTGGATGTAACTGGCAGGATATGTGTATGTTAAGAGTTGCAGGATTGAATTCACAGTCAGAAGAAAAATATCACCATGAAGGCCCTGGTACTCCTTGCTCTATTTGGTCAGTATGCAAGACTAACCAGCTTCACTCTCTTTCTTCTTCTTTTTTCAATCAATTTGTATATGTATTTTGATGCATCAGTTTATGTTTCAAAAAGTTCTTCTTATACAACTCTTTTGATCTGACTGATTTTTGGCCACTTCTAAGTATTTTTCCCTGTATGTTCTTTTAGTTGTTGCAACTGGAGGTTACGAGTGTCCCATGCACTCTGTGCCCTACCAGGTCTCTCTGTATAATGGAGGCCACTTCTTTGGTGGAGCCCTGATCTTCAGCCAGTGGGTGCTGTCTGCTCACTGCTACAAATTGTACAGGAAACCACATTTCAGAAGGCAGCTTTAATCGATACAACCAGGAAAATAAAACTTATCTGGTGACAGGGCAGTGCATGCAGTACAAAAAACACAGGAGGGCAAAAAGGTCAGTAATGTTCTCCATTAATGGTGTATATCTGGAGTGGCAGACACAGAAGCCTAGACAGTTCAGTTCAGTTCAATCAGTCAACCCCCTATGACCAAATACTTGGCAACAGTGGAAGGAAAAACTCCCTTTAAACAGGAAGAAACCTTCTCCAGCAGAACCAGGCTCAGGAAGGGGCTGCCATCTGCTCCAACTGGTTTGGGGTAAGGGGAGGAAGACATGAAAAATACACAATGTGGAAGAGACCCAGAGATTAATAATAACTGATGATTAAATACAGAGTGGTGAATAAACAAGAAGAAGCAGTGCATCACAGGAAGCCCACAGCAGCCTAGGCCAATTGCAGTGTAATGCAGGGATATAGGAGGATCGCTGGATCCAGCCTATATGATTTAGTAAAAAGGAAAGTTTTAAAACTAATTGTGGTGGAGGTTTGGTCTGCAGATTTGCTGCACGGGAGGAGTGGTGGATTTGGTTCAGGGGGCAGTGCCTGGGAGCCTGACAGAGCAGCTGGGGCTAATCTCCTAATGATGCCCTCCCTGCTCAGACCTGCGCTCAGACAGTTCTGAGCTGGAATCATCTGGACTGTAGAGTCACTATTATCATTATTATTATTGCTGTGAAGGCGAACAAATGGACTCTCACCCAGAAATACTGCCTGCTTGTGCGTCCGGTCACTAATCTTAAAACTAAAGAGGGTGTTTGTCTCTCAAATCCAAATTGGGAGCTGGTTCAATAGTAGAAAGCTGAAGGCTCTGCCTCTCAGTCTATTTTGAAATACTCTAGGAACCACAAGTAAGCCTAAAGTATGAGAGCAAAATACTCTGTTGGGATGACATGGTATTTTTTAGGGCAGAGTACAATAACCTTAGTTTTATTTTAAGTTTTAATTTAGAAGCAGAGGGTTAGAGGTTATTCAGGTTTTTGTGTCTTTAAGACATTCCTGCAGTTTAACGACTAGTTTAACTTCATGGATAGATAGATAAAGTTGGGTGTCCTCCGCATAGAAGTGAAAATGCATGCTATGCCTTCTAATGATACTGCCAAAGGGAAGCATAAATATTGTAAACAGAATTGGTTCTAGCACTGAACCCTGTGGAACTACATACTTAACCTTAGTGTGTAAGGATGATTCTCTATTTACATGAAGAAACTGTTAGATAGATATGATTCAAACCATTGCTGCACAGTATACCTTAAATACTACAGGATGCTCTGAAATATTATGGTCAACAGTATCAAACACTGCACTGAGGTCCAGCAGGACAAGCACAGAGATGAGTCCACTCTCAGAGGTTTTAGAAAGATCATTTGCAACCTTCGCTAAAGCTGTTTCTGTACTGTGATGATCTCTGAAACCTGACTGAAACTGTTCAAATAAGCCATCCCTCTGCAGATTATCTGTTATCGGTTTGACATCTACTCTTTCAAGAATTTTTAGATGAAAGGAGGGTTAGAGATTGGCCCTTTAATTAGCTAAGACACAGGCTCAACAGATGGCTTTTTAAGTAACACTTTAACTGCCAGCTTGAAGGTCTGTGGTACTAGCCAATGAATAGAGATAGATATCATATAATTAAAGCATCAAGTAATGGGAGCGCTTTGAACAGTCTTTAGGATTGGGTTCTTAGGGATCTGCTGATGATTTGGAGGAAGTGATTGCTAAAGTTCTCTCAGAGAGATCAATTGGAGATAAATGTTCTAAATAAATATCAATAGTTTCAGAAGTACATAATGACATTTCTGTGAGATAGATATAAACAGCCTTTTTTGTCTAATGATTAAAATGAGTCATTGCTAGTTAAAGGTTGCGCTTTGATGTGGGATTATCATGTTTCCTAATGCATTCTTATGTAGGCAGTAGATATTTACAAAATTAACATTACATCACCAGATTTTCAACCAGTTTTCTGTGGGGTTTGATATGTTTTCGTGAATAAATTTCATGATTCCCCATCAGCTGCCACCTGACTAGCTCTTGGTCAGCCCATTTTTAATAAACCTTGCATCATCCCTATTCCAAAGAAAGACCATTTTAGCCCCACATATATGTTAGAAGTGGCATTTGGTCCTTTAAATGAAGAAGCAACACAATATTTAAAATGCTTAAAATGCAACATTAAAACAGTCGTGTTAACTGTCAACTTTCTCTCTAAACCCAGTATGCCCAAAGTCTGCCTCGGTGAGCACAGTTTGAGTGTAAATGAGGGCACTGAGGAGTTCATTTATGCAAGAGTTTCAGGCACCCAGATTTCAACATCTACACCATGGACAACAACATCACGCTGATGAAACTGAGTCGTCCCGCCAGTCTCAACAGCTACAACCATCCCTGCCCTCTCTATGCCCTGTGGCTAATGAGGACTGCATGCAGTCCGGATGGGGGTGCTGTCTAACGGCAGTAAGTAAAATCACACAGAAGTGTAGAGAAGGAACAGTGTGGATTTGAAGAGGTTGTCATCAAACACAATAGGCTTTATTTTTGAAGAAATTATATCAAGTGGTATGCAAAAATCTTGAGCCATCCCATATTTTTTTAATGTTGTGCTTTAAAAGGCACTCTTGAGCAATAGTTCTCCAGGACTTTCTGAAGGCCTGTCAAGGATTTTCTCTGGATTTTGAATGCTTTTTCATTCATTGTCAGCCCAGTCCTTGCACCTGATGTTTTCTTTATTTTTTTTTTTACAAACTGGAGAAAACTGAAACGGTAATCCTTTCAAAATATCTCCATCTTTCTTCTTCCACTTATCCAATTCATGGTGGCAGGAGTCTGTCGTTGCCGCCATAGGGCAAGAGGTAGGGTGTACCCTTGACAGGCTGCCTGTCCGTCACATGGCTAACAGAGAGAGAGGTAAAACAGTGTCATAGAAGTGCAGGAAAGAGGGCCAAAGAGCAAACACGTGGAGACAAAGTGAAGAAGCAACCATGAGCCTTTTTTTTGGCTGGTAAAATCTTTGATAAAGGCCAAAAGGCTGAAATATTTGCATGTCTTTTTTATGCCATATTCTTATAAGTTGTGGAGATTTGGCAACTACTGAATTTTAGTGCTTGTGCTACCCTACTATCTTTGGATACGGCATGCTGGAATTTTAAATATACACTCATTAGACACTTTATTAGGTACACCTACCCACCTGCCAGTGGCAGGTTAGACCCCATTCATCCAAATAAATGAATTGAGAGTTCTCCTTGCCACTCTGCAGCCTACTACCCCAGCAATCTTCAGTGCCGGAGGCAGCCCTCCATCAATGATGCAATCTGCGGGAGCCTTATCACTACGGTCCCTGAGATCACTGACAACATGGTCTGCGCTGGATTCGTGCATGGAGATGCCAGTAACTGCCCAGCAGGTTAAAGCCCAGTGTGCACAAAGGGACTGAGGTGGTACACGAGTATGCTTCCCCTTCCAGCAGTGCACGAAATCTGAGACTTGGTGGATTGAGTGCACTTCTTATTAAACTTCACTGGTGCAGGTTTACACTCTAATGGCATCTAATTGAACATCAGAAGGATGTTCTCACTCTACTATTAACTGTAAGAGGGAGCTCCAGCAGTATTGTTAGAGACAAACCCAGTTAAAGTGTGTTAGAATGTAACTAAGTACATTTACTTAAGTACTCTATGATATTTTATACCTCACTTCTGCTACAGTTTAGAGGAAAAGAGAGCTTGCAGTGATGAGAGGTGAGGGTGCTTGCCTACTGTCAGGAGCCACCTTGGTATAAAATGACCAATTAATTGCCTTTTTTTGTCATTCCCAATTGTAGAGACTGGAGAGGATTTTTAATTATAGTAACATAGCACTCAAACAAAGACATCATAAGGACAAGTCACCAAATGTAGCAAATATCTGTCACTATGGTGGTTGGATCACAATCATCATCATCGTGGTCGTTTGGAATTTAATTTACTAAATGCATGTCAAAAATGTTTTTTTCTAGAAAATATGTCATCAGTTACATTCAGAAGAATCTTTTATCCATAACTAACTTACCTGATGCCATGTTTAACAACTTCATGCTGTTATACTTTGAAGAGAAATGTTACAGCTGCTCAAAATCCTGTCTTGCTCAGCTCAGACATGGTGTCTAATGGTCCTCATACTCTTAACATCTTTTAAATACACATTTACAGATAAAATGAGCCCAAAGTGTCCCCAAGTGATAAATGTGTCCTTGGTTTAGTTTGGATAGATCTTGAGTATTTTTAGACAGTTCACTGTGAGAATTGCCGCTATTTTCAGCCGCTCTGCACATTTACATCATATATTGGTTTGTGTACCATGTGTTCCTGTGACCTCACCCCGTCATTGACATGTAAACACATTTCTTCTATTCCTCTCGAATCCACTCCATAACTCATATTTGGCTCACTATTTTCAGCCATTTGTCTTGTGTTAGTGCAGGTATGACGCACTCATTTTACATGGTGTGTCATGTTACAACCCATTTCTATCTATAAGTAGGATCAGTGAAACTCCCCTTTCTTTCAGCACAAAGACGTTTTACTACACATTTAGAAAAAAGAAAAAGAAGCCCATTTGCGAAGGTATTTCTTAGTTTTCTATGTGGTAAAGACATGCTGCTGTAGTAAATGAGAAAAACATGTCGGCATGATCTAAACTGTAAGAAATGTATGAAGTTATAGAAAATTTGATTTGATTTTCAGCCTGTTAATCTGAATACTATGGCTTTATAGATATAGATTTTATTAAAAAAAAAGAAGGTTAAAGTATGCCAATAACATACATTAGATTAAAGCCTATAGCTAAAGAATGTACGGATTATAAAAGTATTGGGTCTTAGTCTGGTGTTCAGACCTGGCAGGGCTTGCAGTACACCAGTGTAAACCGTAAAGATCATGCAGAAGAAAGCCTTGCCTACCAGCCTTCTTCACAAATAGGAATATTTAAGTGTACTTAAACCCAACTAAATGTTTTCTTTCCACTATAATGATCATTTTTACTTTACTATGAAGTTTTAAAGCACTTAAAGTAACTTGCTCACACCCGTGGACTGCCAAGTGGTTGCAGGTGGCACAAAGCACACTGCAACCACAGAAAGCTGGAACTATCAGTGAGTTATTTCGTGATGACAGAGTCTACCGTGTGTAACGGCGAGCTGCAGGGAATCGTGTCCTTGGCTTCTGACTGCATCATTGATGGAAACCCCACTCTTTATGCCCGCGTGTGCTGCTACATCAGCTGGATCAGCAACATCATGAGCAGCAACTAAACTGAGCAAGAGTCACTCACAGACCCATATAAATACTGACATTCAGTCAGAGCTCATACTTCTTTTATTCAGAGCATCCTGTATAACTTATATGTGCTCAATAATACCATTCTGCAAACACAAAGTTATAAAATGAATAAAAATGTTCGTGTGAATTCTTTGCATTTCTTTCCTTTCTACATCGGCTCTCACATTTCTTTTTCCCTCCACAGCTTCACATTTGTAGGCAAAAATTTGAACATCCATTTGCTTTGTAACACTGTATTCGGAGTGCTTTTGTGTCCACTCTGTGCCTTGCTGTTACAAGGCCACCACCAACCTCTGACTGCTGCGAAACATTCATCTATGATATTTGGACTCGCTATATTATAGACACATGCATTGCTATGAAGTGCCTGTTTGTGCTCGGTTACTGTCGACACTGGATTGATATGGGAGGAGGGTGAACTTGAGTAAATAAGCGGTAAGGCATAACTGCATTCCTTTTCTCTGGATTCTTATATAACGTCCTCAGATGGCGCTCTGTAAACTCCGCTGTTTCTTGTTTGCTGAGGCAACCTGAGCACACAAAAGAGAGAGGACAGTTGTGCTGATGTAACAAACTGAGAAGCTATACTCTGCACACAAGACGTGCAGTATTTATTTAGAAATGCCAAGAAATATCTCACATATGATTGTTTTACATTGTTGCCATAACTAAGACAGAACACTAGAGGGAGCCACTCTGATGTATGCTGCACATTGACCAATAATGAGATTTAGTTTCTGTTGTCTTCGAAGCACTCTGCAAGTATCAAATGTGTCTACATTCATGATAAAAAGGAAATGCACACTCGTTCAGTTCTAGAGTTTTACGTATGAGATCATAAAAAATAAATCATCTGGCCCTTAGCAGGTCTTAAAATTATGCAAATATGAACACCTCGATAAAAGCAGATGATGGATTGTTTGGAAATAATCTCATAACACTTCCCGGACTGATGCTCTGGAGCATTCGGGTGCGTTAACACAATGCCAAGTAAGAAAGACATCACCTTGGAGAAGCAATTCTTGCTTCAAAGCAATTTCAAAACAATCTCAAGTCCATTATTCTGCAGTGAGAAAGATTATTCACAAGTGGAAAACCCAACAAATTTACCCCAAGGTCATCCGTACAACGCTCGAATAAACTGTAGCAATCCCCAGAGCTATGTCTCTATACTGAATCTACAGATCTCAGTTAGCATGTTAAGTGTTAAAGTTCCCAACAGCAGAGACCTTCTTCTGGCTGCTTCCATATTCACAAGGGGTCACCACAGAGGATGAAGCCACATATTTGATTTGGCACAGAGTTTTGTCCTTGCTGACGCCACCCTCCCAGGGATTTCTGTCTTCTGCTGGTCTTGAACTGGGGATGTTTCGCTTGTTAGCTGAATGTGTAAACCACTAAACACTACAATTAGAAAAACACTAAACACATACTAGCACAGCTCAGGTTTGCAAAGCTACATCTGAACAATCTAGACCTCTGAAACAAGGACCCTAGAATTAACAGATGCTGTACTTTCTTTTTACTATGACAGCACAAAATAAATGTAACGAGCTTCCATTTATTCTCACCTTTAAAGAGTATCATTTCATACTGAATAAAAAGCAAAAATCATTTTTATTTGTCTTAAACTGGGTCTCAGACCCAGCCTTTACACCAGCCTTTTCCAATTGATTTCTTCACAAACAAAAGGTTTGAGCAGTGGGCGGGTGGTGCTGCTGAGCGTCTGAGATGACCACATTAGGGAATTCCCTTCTCTGTGATATCGTAAAGATCCAAGACTAGAAAAAGACTGTCTGAAACTCTAAGCCTGACCGTTTGGCTCAAAAGGATTACTTTTACATATATGGACCTCAAAGAACAGAATGGGTCCACTGTAAAGAGTTATGTAACAACATTGAGACAATTATATGTGATCCACTGCTCACTGTCACTATAGTTCTGCTAAAAAAAGTATTATTTTTATCATCTACACCATAAAAATAACAGAAATTCTGATTAACCCCTCTCAATTACACTCTTTAAATAACTGCAGAAATAATATGCACAGTACAGAGAATGAAACAATGACATTATTATGCACAGAATAAATTCACATATAATATAGGTCTAACAACTCACCTGCCCAGCAATCCTATCCAGGTCTCTCTGACCCTGAGAGGTCAGCCTACGACCGCTGTAAGCACAAATATTTGAAAAAATTTAAAAAATAATAGTAGTAATAATATGAAGTCACCACCTCAGAATCACGTCGTCGCAGCATCCACCCTTCTTACCCATTGGGATCCTTCTCCACCATCTTGAGGCCCTCCAGAGCTTGCAGGATTTTCCTCGCCACGTTCCTGGATCCTACGCTGAAGTGGGCAGGGCATACGCCATTCCTCTGACGCCCACCATAGATTTTGATCATGGAGCCCACGCCGACCCCTCCTCGCAGGTACAGGTGGCGGGCCGTGGATGCTGGTGACACGTATCATATAAAGTGCAGTATGTTTCAGTATGAACTTGTTTCATCGTTCAAAATACAAGAAGTCAACACATTTTAGAGATAATATAAGTCAGTACATAACATCCACAGGTAAAGGAACAGTGTGCAGTGCATGCGTTTCTATTAAATGTAGCGGATATGCTTTATTTATATAACGCATTTTATTCTGGGCAGAAGCACAATGTGCTGCAGAGGCTGCAGCACGATACTATCTCAGTATTGGAAAACTAAGTTAACAGACAAAAGAAAGTGTCAGGATTGCAGACCCAGATGCAGGACATGGGACAGTTAAAGTTGAGCCCTTAAATATAAGAATAATAAAGTCTGAAAGTAATCCAAAGCAAAGCATAACTCCCGGGAATCCAATACACAGCCGAGAGGGAAAACACAACACAAATCAGGGATAATGGGACAAAAGATGTTGAACTAAAAACAAACCATCAGGGACAAAAGACCACAAACATAAAACAGGAAATGAACAACACGGAAAATGACCACAGAGACAAGACTGAGCGAACAGAGAAGGATCACAAAAGGAAATAACAACTTATCACCATCAAAGCAAATAACTACCGTAAGGGCAAAAATGACAAAGAGATTCAAATGGACCAGGGAATATGAAACATTATGAACAGAAGACCAAACAACATAAATCCTTTCTCAAAACCCAAAACAAATCATGACCTCTCAAAACTCTGGGTTCAAGACCAGAGGACAATGAAGAATGAGAAAATAGCTAAGCAAATTATCACTAAAAAAGATTAAAAGAAATCATAAGAAAAGAAGTATAAACAAAATAACATAATTAAGATGCTGGTGCGTTCAGGGGTAGCTGAAGCTGTTTTTACAAGATTTCTGTAATTGGTGCATTACAGTTGTACAGTGTAGACATGAAAACACGGTTATATTTTTCAGCTTCTTCTTTGAAATAAAAACTCCTAATTTTACAGTGCTCTTCTAAACCAGGGGCCCAGAAATAAAGAATAGATTTGACTGTGCAGCACTTAGGTTTAGGGTAGTAACAGTGAAAGGCCTGCCTGCGTCACTCGGCTGTTTGTGTATGATCATAAATCACAAGGATGCCCCAAAAAGATCCAGATAACACCAAGACTGGCATTTTTTTTTATCTTAAGATGAGATTTCCAGAAGCCAAACTTTATCAAATAAAATATATCTTCTGATTAAACATTTCAGTTCACTGAGTCAATTCAGCTAATGACTGCTTTTCATGTTGTTGACTGTAATCAACTCTGTTTGGGTAATTGTTCGGTGTGTAATTGTTTATTTTGCCTGAACAATAATTAAAACAGCTTGAGACAAGCTAGAAACTGCACATCCACACACTAAAGAGGACTGAGCCTGAAATGTTCATGACTTTCATTTACTTTTTATGATTATTTGTCACTCCAGCTGCATATGAAAACAAAAACCAACCTGCTCTGGTGTAAAACCAGTTGTCGTCACAGGGGGCAAGCTCCTTGTGTCTGGCAAGCTTCACAGTATCAACCCACTCTGGGACCTTCAGTTTGCCAGACCTGAAAAATCAATTAGTAGGTGATGTGATGTATAAAAACAGTATGATACATATTAAATTGCTTGCTTTTTCAACTCATTATATATATATAATAATAAAGGTAAAGTCTTCTGCGTGTAGAGTAAGGCAGATTGTTTTGGTCTCCATAAAATGGTTTGATTATGATTTGGATGAGATTCAAAGTAAGAACTTCATATTTTATTGCTCTTTGTAGGATGTTTCCACTTAAGTGCACTAACAGTGTACAGTGTACATATTTAAAGTAGTTCTAAGTTCCAAATATCCATCATGAGAAATATGAAAGTACAGCCTGTAATAATCCTATGCAGGCAAAAGTATGGCAGTAGAGATACAACAGATGTGCAGTAATTTAATAAACAAAAAAAAGACGAGTGAGATATTTATTGTAAAATAAAGCACAACAAAGCAAATGAAGCAAACTGGAATTTCACTTTCTCTTTTTTCAGCATTCAGGAGTGTATTATCATTGTTGCATGAGTCTGAGCTCTCACTGGAGTACAGCCTGACCTATATAGGATTTTTAAGACTGATACCGATACCAATATTTAGCATATTTTAAAAAAACTAAACAAACTGATAGATCAGCCAATATTTTTTCTTTGAGACACACAAAACATAAAGAAACATCTCTAATATTTGTTATATATAATCGAATTACTAAGCTAATATGAAAATACAGTTTATTCTAGTATTCTTGTCATAGTAAGTCGCTTCCACTCCGTTTGGGATCACCTGGTTATCACATTTGTGTTGCCAATATGGGAGTTACAGCGCGCCCTTTTGTAAATATACTATGCAACATCAACACTCAGTGTTTAAGGGCATCCTGCCCCTGTCTTCTTTACGTTTTCATGTTAATTTTTCGGCTATTGCAATTATAGCTGATATATCGGGAAACAGTTAATATCAGCCGTCAGTCGGGCTGTACTCTGAAGGTTCACTGGTTGTAAATGTGATTTATCGGCCAGTAAAAACCACACAGTAAACACTGACACACACACACATGGTGGTGAGCGAAAGGGAAACATATGTGAAACTGTTTATACGTGTGAACAAGATAACAGTGATATACAGAGAAAATCAGCAATACTCGACTCCGAATCGCCACATACCACAAGAGAAAGAACATCTGTAATGTGTCAGAAGCCACACTGAAATATACCATCATGCTATCGTGGGTGCTACTGTGGTTTACTACATTCTGGAGCCCATGTGTGTTTCATTCTTTTACTCTTCTACAGACATGGAGACCCTTTAAAATAGTTATTTTAAATTACTTTTTAATTATGAACTGGATTTTTCCTGAGCGATTTACATTTTATAAAAATTTAAACCAAAACACAGAGGAGATAACTGGCCGGGAGAATTTTTTATTTTAATAGTACTAAAGAAACAACCAATGTCCATGCATCCATATAAATTTTAAGAAATCATCTGTGCTTGTGTTTTACTTCGCTGTAAAAAAAAAATGCAATCAAAACTTCAGGTTCTCATTAAAACAAAATTGCATACATGGGTGAAGGAAGCATCAGTGTGCATCAGTTCTTACAAATGTTACATCCTTGATGTACGATAAATGTTGTAGGTCGTGGTGTTATTTTCTCCTCGTGTCTTCTGTGATCTTCATGACTTAGTTTGGTGAGGGTTAGTCTTCAGATCCCAGTGTTTTTTATCTATTTACTGAGATCTCTCATGTACATTACCTTGGTTTTGCTTCCTGTTTTTCTTGTTTTTTTTCCTTAATTGTTTTTGCCTCTATTTAATTGTCTGCACCTCACTTTGCTCCCACACATGTCTCGTTTGCAATGAGCCCTCTGTGTAAATATGTGCCAGTTTAGTTTAGGTATTTTCACAAAAAAAATTGTCAATTCCTCTTCTGTATTTCCATTTTTTATTCCTTATAAATCTGCCAGATTACTCTAATTTGCCACTACTCTCCCCCCCAATTTGTTAAACACTCTCAGATTAACTTCATCTCTCAAATTGAGTTTTTTTTCTAGGACATTTTTTTTTTTACTTTTTTTTTTTTTTTTTTCAATTATTTTTTCTCCTCTCATCCCTTTTTTTTTTTTTTAAATATATAATTTTAGGTGGCCCTCAGTTCGGTGTCCGCATTAATAAACTGTCCTTTCGCTGTGATTCACCGTGTTGTTTGAGCCTCTGCCCGGCCTTTACAAATCCCCCATCATCCCGCTTGATTGACAGGTGGACATCAGCCCGTCATCAGATCAGCGCAGAGGCAGGCTGTGGTGCATTACTTACTTTTTGAGGAAAGCTGACAGTGCTTTGACAAACTCCTGCTGGTTGACATCTTTCACCGTGACGCTGGGCATCTAGAAGGACAGTTGGAGACAGGGGTGAGCTGAAAATGATACGCAGTTTGCGGCTTTACGAGCAGAAAATCGCCGCTGATGTAACGTCTCTGCTAACATTAGCTAAAACTCCAAGCTAGCCTAGCCAAAGTAACTGAAAGCGGGGCAGACATTTCGCCTCTTTCTGTTACTCAAACGTACAGCAGTCGTTATCATACATTACCAAATATCTTACTTTGTATAGACCCCACAGAGACGACGGGCAAGCGGTTATGGGTTCCCAGCTTAGTGACTGCAGCAAAAAAGGATGCTGAAGAGGGATGGGAGGGAGACTGCCCTCGTTTGGAAAGGATGATACTTTATCCCAAACTAACCTCACCTGCCGCTTAATATCCCAGCTTAATTCACCCTTTAAACCCAAGTAACACTGACGGCAATATTCTTCACTTATATTGTAATCCTATGTGTCAAATAAAGTGGTGAAACAATATTAAAAAGCGAGTTTTTGAATGTGCTGATGCAGTTTATGAAGTACTCCTGCTGAATACCAGCAGGGGGGGACTGTTGTGGCACCTTTCTTTACACCCTGGCCCACTTTGTGTTTATCAGGCTCCTTTTCAAAAAGTGCTCAGCAGTCGGGAGGGGAGGAGGGAAGCACCAGAGGGCTGTTATCATCTTAATTTTTCACCTGCAATGAACTTTTTTTAATGCAAATACAGTCAACGTTGCTTTTATTTGGCTGTCAAACGCTAAATGGAGCTCATTCTGCAGCTGCAGAGCATGTGCTCTGTATTTGAAGGAAACAAGTGTGCATTTCAATGGTTGATCATGACACAACACATTAGATTTGGACATACCCAAGCAGCATGGAATCTTTCCTTTTATAAACCATAACCATAGTTGTGGTTACGTTTGTCACCAAGTGATCAGGTTTTCAGGTCTCTTGTTGCCTATATCCTTTTATCTCTCCTTCCCTTAAATACTTGACACATAACCGCTGCAACAATTTAGAGTTTTATTCTGTCACCAACTCCCAAAATTAAACACTTTGTTAGGTGTCTGAACAAGGCCAAAGAGTAGAACTCAAGTGTTTATCAGATCAATAACAAACCCTTTTATTTTATGAGTAATACATTAGGCTTAATTCTATATTGTAATCTTAAAAACGTCCAAATAAACTTCAAGGGAAATCACAATTACATGCTTGTACTTAAGTTTAAAAGAAAAATGACTAAGATGGTTTTGAGCTGAAAGCCACCTAATTGATTAGTCAGTAAAAACAAATGGCTTGTTAAATGTGAGGATTTGAGGCTTTCTCTTTAAGTCCAGCCCCTTAGGGAGTTTTATTTTCAGTTCAAAAGCATTTACAGGTTGAAGGCATCTCATCAACGCAAAAGAGCAATCAAGCAATGCTTGTTTGTCATAGAGTTAAAATACTACTTTTCAACTATGGGTGAAATACCTTTCGCTGAGGGCATAGCGTAGCATTTAACATTAAAATTGTCACATTTAAAAGGCATAGTACTAGTAAGAAATAAAAAGGTGAAATCTTACTAGGCCACATAGTCTCTAGTAGAAAAAAAGATTTTTAAGCAAATGAGTAGTTGCCCTATAAATGCATTATGTAAACTCCAACAAAATGACAAGATCATGCACTTTTCTACAATGTTTCAGTGATGTTACATGTTTAGGATATCGAAGTATCGCTGTACTCCCCAGGCTGACGTGCAGTGCTTACTTGGATATGGCTGGCTGTGCAATCTGTTAGCCTACCGTAGATCACAGGCGAATTGTTTTATTTGTATTTTAGTTGAGACAACCTACATGACAGGATATAAACTTACAGAATACAATAAAAAAATGTCCTCATCAGGCCTTGTCAACCCAACAGGGTTCATGAAGGTTTGGTGCAACTGAAGTTTTAGGTTCTTGTTGTACAGTTTCTAAACCTAAATCTTGTCCCCGACATACAGTCATATTCTAGAGAAAGACCTAATAAATTAAACCCTAGCAAAATCAATACTTAAAATACATTAAATTCAGAATGAGACCCAATTAGTAGTGCATTGTCTCAAATAAATGAACCCAGTGATACAGAGTAAACTTGTTTGTTACAGGTTGTCACACTCTTTAGGACACCCAAAATGTTTTTTTTTTGTTCATCTGGACGTTGTGTTTTCAGTAGGAGAAACGTTTCGTCACTCATTCAAATGACTTCTTCAGTGTCAGCTGACTGCAGGTTTCTGCAATTTTATAAACAGTACATTTGCACAATGACTGAGACTAGACCACTGTCACTTTAGAACATCAGGGATAGACTAACCACCTCTATGACTGTACAAGTGGAAACGGGCGGCTGGATGATCTATTGCAGGCTCTAGAAAACGGTTGTGTAACAGTTTATTTGACGGTCCATTTCTTTCTGCAACAATCTCCAGTAAGAGAAAATAAATGATTAGTCTGACAATCAAAGGAATAAAAGTTGGGTAACCAAGCTATAAGAATTTGTATACTTTTAGAGAGAGGAGGTGGGGCTAGGCAGCCACTGCAGTGCATGTTTGAACTGTTGAAGAGGAGAGTGAGGAAGCACAGCTGGTATCGGTGTATCAATACTGCGGAAAACAAGTATTGAGTCCTTTCAGCTGTTCAGAACCGAAGCATATTTGGACGATGCTCGTTTAAGATTTATGTGACAAAGTGCTAAAAATGCAGAACGTTGTGGCTTTCCTTGTCCGTAAAGTCGTGTCTTACGTGGCATTTGGGCTAACATCTTGCACGAGTGCGTGGAAGCACTGTAACTAAGTCAAAGCTAGCTAAATGTGTTTACAAATGTGCAGACATGTTCATACACACATACACAGCAGCTCTGCTCTGTGTGTCAGCTTGTCTAAGCGCCTTCCCCTCCCCCCCTCTCAACATCTCTCTCCCCTTTTTGTCCCCCTCTCCTTTTCCCTCCCCTCGCTGCTCTCCTGCCTGCGAGCACTATTTCAAGCCTGTGCTGAGGACAGAGGGAGAGAGGCAGACGCGCACAGATGCGCAGTTAGAGCGCGAGTGGAGGGGGGTCGGAGGGAGGGGAAAGCAGACAGGATTTGGAGTTCAAGTGCACGTGCAGAAAATGGGCTGAATAGAGGAGAGTCAAAGCAGAAAGGAAACCAGGAAAGGGAACGGCAGGAGCCTCAGACAAAGCACACAGTAGCTGTCTTTCTTCCTTTTCTCTTCAGAGAAAAGAGAAGGTATTAGCCCCAAGGAAAAATAAGAACCACAAAATTTGAATATAGCAAGCATAAGAGAAAAATGTATTCCAATTCTTGCCCCCTCCTCTTTCCTCTCCCCACCGCCACACTCCTCCTCCTATCCCTCCCTCCATTAACCTCCAGTCTCTCGCTTTCTCTCCTCTCTCTGGTTGCCGTTTTCTCCCCTCCCACCTCTTCACACACATGCACACGCCCCGGACTCCTTCCCACTCATTTCCCTCATGCTGTTCACTTTCACTGGAGAACCGACCGCAGTAAGCTCAGTTTTTGCCTTCTTTTTCTTTTGCTTGCCATTCTGCTTTTTATACCCTCATATACGGCAGCGGTGCCACCGCCTCACTATGCGTGGCAGCACTGAAAAACGCAGGCTGTGGATTGTCCCTGCATTAGACTGCATGCCATGTCCTTTCCTGTAAACATTTTTTTTCTTCTTTCCTTCTGCAGTATTTTTTTTTCTCCTTTTAACTCCATACTCGCGTTCTGTGTAGAAATCTTATCTGCATTTTGAAGTTGAAGCTGAGGGGTTGAAGATTATGTCTGAATGGACACATGAAGGAGACTGAGGCAAAAGAATGAGGGGAAAATGGAGAGCATGGGCTTAGAGAGAGAGAGAGAGAGAGAGACAGAAGGCAAGAAAGAGAGCGAAAGAGACACAGGAGAGTACCGGTACTGGCAAGAAAAACGGGAGGGGGAAGAGAGGACCAGTAAGGGGATAGACTTGGGAAGGAGGGACAGCTGCATAGGAATTGACAAAAATCGCGGGAAAAGGGGGGGAAAAAAACTCCAGAATGAAAAGAAACTGGACCTCTCTCTAAACTCAGACTTGCACTATGTGGCCGCCTTTGATTTTGTTTTCTGACATGATTTTTCATCAGTTCTGATCATTCATGTGTGAGTATACTGTGTACATGTCCTTGTGCCCATATTATCACTGGCTTTCCTTTCCTCCTCTTCTCCCTCACCTCACTGCATTTTTTTCTAACTCTTTTTTTTTTTTTTCTTTTGAAAAATGTATT
>VUQR01000726.1:35144-48274 GCA_015108515.1 Hemichromis elongatus
CATCCCGCTTCTCGATCCCATCTCTCGCTCCACCTCTCACCTTCTTATGTCGTCTTTCTTTTCCCCCTTCTAGCCCTTATCGTGGGTTATCGCTGTTCTCCTTGCCTCTCCTTCAAGGATTACCTCTGCTCACATTTAGATGAGGGCTTTGGAAAGGGATCACTGAGTGCATCCAGTTTTAGGGGGGCCCCTGAATGGGAGGCCAGCACTCGAAAGAAGGCATGTGTGAGACTCTGTTCATGTGTGTCTGTGCATGTGTGTTGTAATATGTTAGAGTGTGATTTAGAGTTAAGGGAGCCGGCAGTGCTCACGCATGCGTGGAGTTGTTCGATGATCACGTTTCGTATTCAGGGATCGAGCCATGCTGCTAGTTATAAAAATGTATAGAAATGAAATGAGGAGAATTAGATATTTCTCTCCTCCCATATGGCTCCTTTCTTTTCCTTTCTTTTTTCCTTTTTCTTTTCTTTTTTCCTCCTTCATCTGGCTATCCCCAATCTCTGGTTGGCTTGTAAAGCCAAAGCCCAGTCCAAGATGTCAGTTAATTGTTAAAGGGGTTTTTACATTTTTAAACTTTTGTATGTGAATTATGACTTTTAAAGTGCTTAACTTTATGTAAGAGCAGTGAGGTAAGTACAGTCAGACAATTGAGAATCACAGGATATATAACAAGTCTCCTATCGTCCATTTGCAATCCATCCAGCTCCGACTTTTTTTCGCCTGCGGTATCAGCCTTGGATATCTCCTGGCATCTCCTTTCTTTTTCTCAGTTATACATGTCTGCTGTTTTTTTTTTTCTTCTTTTATTTACATAGCCTTCTGTTATCTCACATTCTGTGCCACATTTGCTATCTAAATCCAAGGTATCGCTCCAAGGGAGTGCGTGTGTGTGTTCCTGCATCGTCGTTCTTTATAGATGTGAATGTGTAAACGATAATCCCAGAAATGCCTGCTCATGCAAGTTTATGCTCCCCCCTTAAGTTTAAAATCTTAATCACCATTTTGCGCATAAAGACTGAATGGTTTTGTAAATTCAAACCTGTCATTTTTTAGACTGGTTTAATTGTGTAGCTAAGAGCGTTGGATAACACTTTCTATCCTGTTTGGTAATAATAGTCTGTGACTAAATGTGTTCTCTTTGTGTGCAATGAGATGACAGCATCACTGCATGCTGCGATAAGCCAAATAGGGAGGGTGGTTTTTGTTTAGCATCATCCCAGGGTCAACCTTTCCATGACCTCCACTGTACTGTAGCTCTTAAGAAAATGAAAGGGAAAAGCCTTTGATGTCAAAATTTTGCTGGAACTGCATATCTGCTCTGGTTAGCAAAAACACAGAACAGGATAGGCTGGCTTAAGCTCCCCAGAGCCCTCAACCTGCTCTTATTTATTTTAAATTCATTTTTTTCCCCTTTAACTTTGGCTAAAATCTGCCAAGCATGTTTTGATTCCCCTTCTGAGCAGATTTGGTGTCTATTGCCCTGTGTAGTGGGACCCCCAGGTTATGAAATATTACTCAGACAGACCTGGTGTTATGTAATCTTATGTAACTGAGGCGGCAACTCAGCAGGCTCGTGATCAGGGGCTCTGGAGGAGAAGCTATATGGGTCTGCTTATGGTATGAACTCGCTGGCAGGGTCAACACACTCCTGACTACCTGGGACTTAAAGGAGAAGTGACCCCAGCTGTACAAAGGATGCTACAGCATACATAAGGCATCAAGCTGAGGAAAATGACCCAATTTTTTAGCAGGTTGTCTTTGTTCTTCTGTTGAAGCTGAAAATGTATGATATAGAAGCCAATTAACATTAACTTATTAAATCTCTGAATTTAATTTTAAATAACCTGCTCTCAGACCTTCATTTTTAATATTGAAAATATCCAGATTATTGCGGTCGCTCTGCTTTCCCCACGATCCTGTACCAGCTCTCTGTGAATCTCATGTGTTTCTCATTTATAATTGATGGCATTCAACCGCAGCATACATTACTGGATCAGAACAGACCTCAGGAATTCCCATGCAAGCTGCCATTCTAGCAAGTTTGAATTTTGCTGCTGACGGTTTTCCTTTTAACCTGGAAACTGTAGGGCTAGTGCAAAAGAATGGCGTTTGGTGTGAAACGTAAACTGTACAAAGAAATGCCTGCAAGAGACAAAGTGTGCTTGGTAGCAGAGGACTAAAGACCTTGAAATAACGGCGGGGGAGCGGGGGGGTTACTTTGATATTTTAGCTCTTACAATAAATAACCTGTAATAAAATGGTGTGAAATTCTAAGCTGTAGATTCAGATTAGCTTTGAAAGTGAATAACCCACAATCTTTTTATTCACTCACATTATCCAAATTTAACTACATACTGCTTAAAAGTCGTTTCAAGTGATTTACTCTGATTTCTTTTAGACTGAACCTGAAACGGCCAGATCATCAGGACAGGATTTTAAAGGTAAGGAATTTTTCTGCTATAAGGGATACAAACGAAGCAACAGATTCTGTATTTTGCGCTTTACTGATCAGGGTTTTGCTTAATGGCACTCAGCAGTCAGGAACACTTGGTCAGCCATTTTAGTCTGTGGTCCGATCGAAAACCCGATGCACCATCACAATAATTGAATTACTCTTCCCTGAGTCATTCTGTTGTGACACAGATATCTGCTAACCATGGGCCTGTGTGAAAGTGGCAAATATGCAGTCTTTAACGGCACATCCTTTTTTCTTTCTTTTTTTTTAAAAATCAGTTTAGTGCACCTCCTGTCAGCTGGGCTTTATCTTAGTAAGCAACAAGTGGAAGGGTCATCAGTTGGTCACGTCCTGAATATCAGATGCTGTTGAAAAGTGAGAGAGCACGGGTATAAAGACAGGCCTGTGGTCTAGCCTTGAAGCTAGCTTTGGAGATGCCTCACATTACATTTGTGTCTTTGTGCTGATGTCACCCCATGCCCCCAGACCAGCACGAGGATAAGAGCTACATTCTGCCTCTGTGACACAATAGAGCCCTTCTTGCCCTGATATTTTCACAATGTTTTTGCAGGGCCCTCGGCGCACGCGCACACGCGCACAGTCCTCTACAGGCAGCACAGGCTGTTGATTCAGAGCTGGTGTCGCTGCTGTGCACTTTACCTGATATTTAAATTCTTGTGGAAGGTGTTTGCTCAGATTTGTAGCACTCTGCTTTCGCGGTGCGTTGTAAATAACACGCTCTCAAAATGACAAATGTTAATGCCGCTTTATGAACTGCGCGCTTGCTGTAGGATGTGTAGATTCAGTGCTGCTCTGGTAAACGTTTAGTCTGTACAGTGCGGAGGTGTGAGATGGGTTAACGTCTGAGGCCTGGAGGAATGTGTCCGGGTCAGCGCCGAGAATTCCTCAGTCCTTCGCGACTAGGTCACTGCACTGGCAAGAGTCTGCCACCTATTTTAGCATGCGCACTGCTAACTCTCCCTCCCCTCTTTATCTCTTCCAAGTCTGCCCTTCTCTTTTCTTTTATTTCATCCTTTCATCTTTTGTTCTTCCTTCTCACTCAGTCTCTGCTGTCTTTTAGTTAATCTGTCTACTTGTCTTTCAGTCACACCATCTATTTTGTTGTCCTACTTTGCCTCCTGATTTTCTCGCTCTTTGTTCTGCCTTTTATTTGTCCCCATGCACTCTTGCTGCTCGTATTTCTTCAGTTATTCATGCCTGTAGGTATTTACACTCCAGCCGTCATTATTCTGTCACTGTCTGGTTTATCCATTCCCCCAACCACTCACCCTCCTTTTGTTTTTCTTACATTGTCCTTTCTTTTTTTGTTTTTTTCCTATGACACATTGAGTTCAGTGCTGCAGGTGCTTGCAAGAGGGCATATGAAGCAAAAAGGCACAGGCTCAACTGGCTTGCTTATTAATGCAGTGCAGAACATACATGTAGAGCCTGGTGCTGGTCATATATGATTTACATGGTGTTCTTACACACAGGCTGAGGGCTTTTATACCAGCTATCAGTGTTCCTGAGTGAAGGAGTTTGCAGGCTCACCTCTTCATTGTCTAACAGCAGGGGTGACAGACAAACCCCCGGGTACTGAAGTGTTTCCACTGATGGCAGATGTGGTGATTTGACAGTCTGATCCTCACACACGCTGGCTGGATGGAAGAAAGCACTTAAGACGTGCAGTTTTTAGACCTCATGCAGAGTGCAAGGCACATCTGGAGATTTTCTAGACTAGAAATGATAATGAGGTGGGGGTGATTAAATTTGAGAAAGAATCTAGTTTTTTTTTAACAGGTTTTTGATTTGATAGGAAAATAGTTTTCCTATATAAACTGTTCCAACTGCTCTGGCATTAAAGAGCTATTAGCATTTCAAAGTAACTGTTCAAAGTTGATGATTACTGATATCTGGCTAAAATAGTTGGCAATCAATACAAGAATTTCATTTATTGCACAAAGAAATTCTCGTTATTAATGTGTAACTTTTTAGCTCCTTGTCAAAGTGTTTCAATATTCAGCAAACAAGATTTGCTGTCTGTTTAGCATCCATTTTGTGCCAGTCAGTATGTTGGTGGATCCCTAAAAAATATCAGCAGTTCATTTTAGTTTAGACCTTTAGTTTTCTCCTATTTAGATTTGTGTGACTTGAATACAAAAAATACAATATATAAGCATTTTGAAGCATATTGGGCTTTAACAATGTTCTATTTTAGTATTTTAACCACTTATAGATAGACTGGGGGGTAAAGCAGTTTGTAAAACAAAAATCAGCTGCAAAAATAAATCTTTATGTTAGTAACTTTATTTGCATGTTAATTTTTGAATTGATTTCAGGACCCTGCATTAAAACCATTGTACTAAATTAAATAAATCCAGCATGTTGCAAGTTGACACCATATTATGTGATGCACAGTAAAATTGTATTTACTAATCTGACAGCATAGGTGTAAATCTGTTTGTGTGCACTAAAGCTTTGGTGGTTTCAGACTGTGAGGAGAGGTGAGACGTGAGTAATAGCGGTGACTGATGTCACAGACAGCGCCGCACCGCTTTAGCTGCCCCCCTGACCCGGCTTTAGGATTGCTGCAGCAGCGTGCAAGCACCCGTGGGTAACGCACGCCAAAGCACATTAGAGAAAGGGACACGGAGAGAGGCAGCGAGGGAACAAACAGAACACACCTCAGGGGGACGGAGAGACAGGGAGACAGACGGGTTGGGTGGGGGGGTGTCAGATTAAAGAGGACGGAGAAAAGCTGAGAGACGTGGTGAAGTCTGGCTCCCCGTGCTTTTTCTTTCTTTCTTTCTTCAGCAGACTGTCTGGATGGAGTTGATGTACTACATCACAGCCTCGGGTTTCACTGTCAGCCTCTCTTTGCTGGTTTCACTCTGTCACATGTGTTTAATGCAGACGAGTCTCTGCATGTAAAAGGAAATGAGTTGAACAACAAATGTATAATGGTTAAGTAGTCAGAAGGGAAAAGGTCAAACATTTGCTCTCTGAGAATTCGCTGCTTTTAAATAGGACAATTCTGAGAACTGTGAAGACACCATTACACATTACACTACATTCACAGATGTTTATTTTGGAGCTCACAGCGTTAAAATGTTAGAAGTTGCCATCATCAACTTCATGCATTTGTGTGGTGGCTCTTTGTTTTAGGAGGAGGACATTTTTTTTTTGGAGAATTGGAAAATTACTTCTGATAACAAGGGCTTATCACTAGGCTAAAACCTCAGTCAGCAGGGGAGTCTGGTATAATGGTGCATACTACATAACTACAACATTAAGTTTATCATTTTAATTCCTGTCTGTAGGACTTTTGTAGCATATGTAATCATGTTTAAGGTTTAAAAGTAAAGCAATCAAAAAGCAAATCAATTCAAAATAATTGTACTGTCTCACCCTTTTTTTCGTGTCTCACTTTATCTTGTTTATATCCATGGTCACTGTCTGTCAGCTCCCCTCATGGTGTGAAATTGCTAAAGGTGAAAACGCTAGTGTGAGTTCAACAAGGGGATAAATGAGCGACAATGATGTAGCTGAGGGACTGCTGAACTGGCTGCTTCAGACATTATTTCCCATGCAAGTCTGATAGATTGACTCCCTCCTGTGCTCCACTGGGTCCATTGAGCACTACAAAATATGCAATTTGTGATGATTCATGTGAGGCAGTAGTAGCATTTCTGTAGCTCAGATGCACCGAGAGACAATAAGATGTTTGATCTACAACCTGAATGATGCAGAAAAATTTGCAATGATGCAAATGTAGGAGAAAAAAATTTGGTGTCATTACAGTCACACCTACACACCAGTGTCTAACATAACTAACCTCTCTCTTCCTCTGGGTCAGTGCATTACTTACCTGTCTCCTTACATTTATGAGCCACAAAGCAGTTTTATTTGCACACCTACATTAATGTATAAGAATATAGCAAATCTATAATTTGTATATAAACCTTTGAAAATGGTAAGAAAGGCCTAAATGCAGTAGAATGAAAGCTGTGCCCTTTATACTTCTTTGTGTGCTGCAGGTGTCACTGCTAAAAATTGAGGTTTGCTGCTCTCTGCTTGCAGAAGTGTAGAAGAAATTTAGAGATTAGGATGATCTATATTGCACAAAAATTTTTTTTGTCTGTGTTGTTTTGTTTCCGGTAGATTGGAGCGATAAAACAACCCCGTTTCCTCATTTAAGTAATCAACACAGGTGGTTTGCTTAAGTGAATCAGTTGGAAAACTCACCTTGCTCAAATAGTCCGGCAGCTGGACAGTCTACTTGACCTGTGTACTTAATAGCCCATCGCCACGATTTTATTTAGTTGTGTAAAATGTGTTCATATCAAGATTTGCAAAAGTTCATTATCACCAAAAATCACTCTTTATAAATTTCTTTAACTGCAGCCAGATGTTTAGGTTGTTTCACTTGCCGAATTCTGTCCTCAGCACAGGTTAATTTGACAAAAGTACAAAGTCGAAACACAACAGTATTCATAATTATATCAATCTGGCTGCCAACTGATGCATCAAATGGATTATTTTTAACTTCGTTTGTCCTATTTCAAGGAAAGTTATTTATTGCTCCATTTGCTGATAAGCGAGTGGCAGTCAAAGGGTTTCTGGGCTTTCCTAAACGAGTCAAATATGTAATCAAATCAAATCAAACTTTATTTATATAGCACTTAATCATACATGACATGCAACTCAAACTGCTTTACAAATTAGAAAGCCCCACACACCCACATTCCCTCCCATCCCCAGAAATATAAAGACAGTTTGACAATAAAACCTCTATGCAACACTCATGCTCCGGCACACACGCAGACACAAAAACACACGCCTAAAAACACAAGTTGTAATGTTAATGTTGGCACTCATAATTGTCCACCAGGCTTTCCTTACAAAGCCAAACAGTGAATTTAGTAAAAGGCTTTGCTATAGGTAGCTGTATGATTAAACAATATCTATACGGCATACAGTATCGTCTCTAAGGCATCATAAGTAGTACACTCAAAGCTAATTGATGCATTTATCATTGAAATCCATCTCTAGAGCCGAGGAACCTTGAGCTGAAAGTGCAGAATGCTCATTCGCAGGCACTCAGCACCCATGTGTTTGTTTTTTCGCCACTATCACTTGAAAGTCACATTGAGCTCCGACTCCCAAATGGCTGTTGATGCTTTGATCTCACTGCCAAGAGATGAGCTGATGCACAAAACTGAGCAATCCTGTTTGCGGTTTCAAGGTGATACTTCAAAGTGAGAGGATGTCAAATATGTTTTCAGCACAGGTTAAAATCACTGATGATGCAGTATGTGTCACAACTAAATACATTTTAACAAATTTTTAGAGCATTACTGATTTAAATGCCAGACGGTATTTACACAATGGATGGCCTAGAAAGACCTTGAAATTCTAATTAAATCTAGTGGTTTCTCCATTGTCTGGACAAATGAAGTTGGTCAGTATACAACTTAAAAGTACCCTGTCCTTGAGAATGAACACATTAGATTAGGAGCATCTGTCCATATTAAGTATTTAAGTGGTGCAAGCTAAAACTTAACATTCAGAGCTGAAACTATATCTTCAACTTATTGTTTACAGAATTGTTCTTGGAAAATTGCCATTCTGATTTAATTTGCCTTTTTTATTCTTATTAAAATTAAATTCTAATAATTTTGGGTAAAAACTACTGATCAGTGTAGGAATTGACACCAAGCAAAGCATTAGTACTCTTCATACTAAAAATCATCAAAATGAGAAATTGGGTAGAAGTTTAGCTCTTTTCCAATCTGAACATGTTGGGTCCTCACTGAGCAAATGTCAAGCTCCAGCTGGGAGTTTAAGTTGAAAGGTCAGAATTAAATCCTTACTTTCCAGAGATTTCTTACTGTGCCTGGTGAGACAAATTCATTATATAGACACAGAATTTAAGTGAGGGGGAAAAAAGTCAAAGTTCATTTCAGCTACAGCTGGAGGGTTCAGCCTTGTTTATTTACAGCCATGACCTTCTCACCCTGGTTATCAACAAATCGGATCTTGCCAAAAAAGAAACAAACACAGGGAAACTGTTGCATAAAATACAGGTAAAGCAGAAGTCATAGTCCTACTTTCTACTAGGTGCAGAGAGGGAGAGAAACAGATGGATGTATAGATATCTTTTCATATATATATATATATATACACATACATACATAAATATTGAGACATAGATATAGAGATGGAGATAGAGGTGTAGGTATATTTTGAGATTGTGGTGTGTGTCAAGGGGTTTAACTCATCCTATGTAACCTTGAAAGGGCTTTCCTTAAAAAAAATTACAACAAAGAGAGTATCTGCTAGTAATGACCACTGATGCAGAAATGCTGCATGTTTTTTTTTTTTCCCTTCTACCTTGTTTAACAATTGGTGACCTCAAAGCGCTGAGGGTTGGCTGCCGAAATGAGTGGTCTTTCCCAAGTGGACAGTTAGTAGCTGTGCTGCTGGTAACGCATCACTCTTCAGCCCACCATCACCCATCCTCCCCCCCTCCTCTGCTGTGGCACATCACCCCACTCACTTGCTTTCAATCTCTCCTTCTCTCTCCTTCACTCCCTGGCTTAATATTGATCTTCATTTGTTTCCTATTGATCTGCCACTCCACCCTCTGCCGCATTGAGCAAACACAAGGACATACCGTGCACACAGAAGCTTACAGATGCAGCACATGCATGTGCACATACACGTGCGCAAGCCTCTCGGCTGCAGATGCAAAGAACAAAAGGATAAACATAACTATTTGCAAACCCGTAAGACCTAAACTGCTTCAAAGGTTGTGCACACACCTGTAATCACACTCTCCCGATATGAGAGCTTTTAGGCTGAGAACACAATGGTTTGGAGAGGTCTCAGCTCAAGCAGCAGGCAAGCTAATGGCTTACAAAGGAACCTGGATTCTATATTGATCCAACACTTTCAGAGTAAGATGAAAACATAGTGAGTCTGGGGCTGCTGGTGGCAGGCAACACAATTACAGCTGCAGTTCATTTCTCAGGTTTGCTGAATTACACTCGGAATCATTAGTACAACAAATGAGAGGCATTCATTTTGGTGGTAATTGTGTAGCGAGGTAAATGAGCCAAGGTGACATTTGTGGCAGTAATTGCATATTTCTTGAAAACCATTCAGTGAGTTCAGAGTAAAATTCTACAATTAAGTCAGTCAAGGTTAGTGCTGCATGCTGATGGGCTCTCCCAAAATGGTTTCACAGCAAATACTGAAATGTAATAATGGTCTATCATCTGTTAGTGGAAAAGTGAGCCAAAAACACACAATGGGGATTAAGGAATTGATGTTAAAACACTAACCTATCTTTTCCACTATCAGCAATGGCATCGAAAGGAATGGCTTGTAATTTGCATAACTATAATGTTAACATTCACACTTGCTGTATTTTAGAATTGGTTTGTAATATTTTTTTTCTGCTGCGTTTCATGCAAACAATGTTTTTGGTAGATATTTGAGATTGTATGCTCTTATTCTCATGTTTGAACAATATTGTACCCCTCCCTCTCCTTGGTGACAGACAGCTTTTCACTCTTTGTATGATGTGTCCACAAACTACTCTGCAAATCAAGGACAAACAAACTAGTTCAAGCATAACCCCAGCCCTTACTGGGAAAAGACCAAAACCAACAAGGCGATAGTCCATCTCTTGTGCAGTCTTTATGTGGCTTTTGGTTTCTACTTAAGTCTTAATTCTTTGTAAAAACTTGAAATGAATACAAGCCATTTCCAGTTTCAGATAGGCTTCCCTAAAAAAACTTGGATTGTGATACATGCAATTGAAGTGGTTCCTGTGCTTACATCAGGTAGGATTAACTAAACATAACTACACTGCCCTTGTCAGTCATAAAGGAACGATGCCATGTTGGCATGTTTTGGCATGTTCCCAACTGATTTCTTAGACAGTTTTTTTTGTAGTTTTTAGTTTTTTTATTTAAATAACCGAGTGCTGAGAGCTTAGTATGTTTAGTGCACTGATAGGTTGACTATTTTTGCAGACCAGCCAGGCACACCAAATTTTTGGTTGGCGGCATCAAGTTGCCATGACACCAGACTGTTTGTCATGCCCTCTGACCTCCTTTCAGGACATGCTGTGCTCAGTCAGACTGCATCTCCAGCAGCGGTTGAGTTCAAAGGGCCAAAGGAGGGTAGTGAGAAGCAAGGGGAGGGGAGGCTGTGTCTGCACTTGGTTGTATTAGATAAGATGCACCACAGGCAGTACTCTGCTTAAGCCTTAAGTGCATACAGACAGAACACACAAGCCCATATATACATCCACATGTGGCAGTCTGGGTGCACACTAACAAAGCCACACATTTGTCTCTTTCATTGTATTGCAGTGTCATAATTATTGCATTTGTTTGGGTGAATGCTGTTTAATTTATGACGTCGGATTCTATTTTCCAGCGTTATTAATGTATTATTCATTGCTATTGTCTTCAACTGACTCCGCTGTACATGAATTTTTGTACCACCCTCCCATTCATGCTTTGGTGATGGCACAGTGTTCGTTCTCACCACTATCTTCCACTCTGTTCATCCATTTCATACTTGGCAGCACAATGTTTGAGGCTTCCTGTGTCATAAAGGCTTGCTTTTCTATTCATTTGTGTGCTACCAATGGCAGGCCTATTATTGTTTACGTACCCCAAAGTATTCGTTCATGACTGAGTCCAGAATGACTTTTGCTTTAAACATCACTGTTGGTCTGCGACTGGGCAAAAGAGACTTTATTTACATACCCAAACTGGATGTTTAAATTTGTTTACTGATGCTCCCTAGTCTATCCTGTGGTATGCTCATAATCTACACAATGCTCTGCAGATTTCAGGAAGGCCTTGGTCATCCATCCAGCAGCTCCATGTAGCGCAATGGAAAAATAAAGCTCTACGTCAGGGGTGCTCAATCCCAGTCCTCGAGAGCTACCATCCTGCAGCTTTTAGATGCATCCTTGTTCCGACACACCTGAATCAAATGAATGGGTTGTTATTAGGCCTTTACCTCTTCAGCATGCCATCAAGTTTGGCATTCAAACCATTTGATTCAGCTGTGTTGGAGCAGAGCTGCATCTAAATGCTGCAGGACGGTAGCTCTCAAGGACTGGGATTGAGCACCCCTGCTCTACGTAGTTCCTGGTTGTGAGGTTCAATACTTCAGTGTCTTTCCTTAATGATATTCAGAGGTGTGACTCAAAGGCAAACGGCTCAATAGATCAGGGGTAATGATGGCTACTGCCTTTTAGCTTGACTTTTGAAGAAAATATTTGCGAATTGGTATTTCCATCATTAAAAACAGTGTTAGCTTTTTTGGAAGAAGACTGAAACACATGGATCATTGCATGTTACTCAACATAATTGCATATGGGGCCTCATGTAACTGCCTGCAGGCTTAATCTTTCCTTTTGTCTGTTAGCCAACAAAAGCAGCCTTGCATCATTTGTCAGCCACAGTCAAACCATTAATTAAAAAAATATATATTTCAAATGGTCCATATTACTTAAAATAATCATACACTGGATGCATATATAAAAAAAAAACACATTATGGAATTGGAACACTACCATGTTAGACTACACACAATAAGCATTAAATAAATGTAATCTACAGATTTGTGTATATTTGTGTGAGAGTGTTCAATCTCCTCTCCTACTCACACACTGGCCCACACAACCCAATAGCCATTGACAACAGTGCCCTAGCAACCATTGGGCATCATGCCAAGCCACTGAGGTTGCCTGGTAGTGTGTTCCCATGGTTACATTTTCTGCCTTTGTAAATAAGGTACGATGAGAGAGAGGGGTGGTGGTGGCAGTGGGGTTGGAGAAATTGCACTACAGAGTCTCATTTTATCCTGGGAGCTAATAATTTATGGTTTGTGCCTCACAGATACTAAAACTAGTGCTTCAGCCAGCTGTATTTCCACTGAAGAGGTGCTTCAGCATCAGCGGGGATCTGGGGTCAGAGTCCTCTTCACACATGGTCCAATCTGATTTTTAAGGAGGACTGCAGAGATGCGTTTTTTTTTTTTAAATAGACACCCGCTCCCAAGATTATAAAATCTAATTAGAGAATTAAAGCTGCAAGCAGCGTTATAGGGCCCTCGCACCCCAGCGCGTCGAGCCATGCCCGACACCTACGCCCAGCACGTGCGATCCGATGTCACACTGATGGAATTCACGTGTAGAACCACCAGATAAAATTTCATCTTGTTCAATGATGATTATGGTCGTTTCGCTAGGTGGCGCTCTAGCCCTTACTGGCAAGTGGCATTACAAACGTTTCCAAGCTGACTCTCATCACGCCTGAAAAGTTTGAGAGAGATTGGACATTGTGTTTTTGAGTGACAGCAGATTACTGCTTTTGGCGAGTGATTGAAACTCCGCATGCCGCCATGACCCCCCGTTCCCTCAATGTAAAAAGCTTCGCATTTAACATCACAAAGGTCTTTAGATTCCATGCACCAAAGATTGAGTCAATCTGATGAAATCCCTGGGAGGAGTTCGTCAAAGTACGAGGTCTGAAATAAGGGGAAAATGTCGCCAAAATTACACATTAATTTTAAAATGGCTGACTTCCTGTTGGATTTGGGATATGGCTCCAAGAGACTTTTTAGTACATCTACATATCTAACA
>VUQR01000727.1:50630-64587 GCA_015108515.1 Hemichromis elongatus
GGGGGGGGGGGGGTGTGTGTCAGTAATTTTACTCAAAGAATCATGTAGTCTAAACTTTTCTTCAGATGTTTTGAACTTTTAATATAAACTGCAAAACATAACTTTAATCCAGTATTATTTACACTTGCAAAGAAATAAAGGTGTGAACAATGTAAGTTTGCAGCCTTTAAGTAAAAGTGGGTCACTGATGATACACTACACAATAGCCTTGGACGTCATTGTCCGACACAAAGCATTTAACCAGCCGCTTTTCCTGCACTCATGCATGCTTGCATCCATTTCTTTTTAAAGAATACCGTAATGATGCGAATGACTCTCTTGAGCTAAAAAGGTGTTAAAACGCAGCCCTTTTGTCTCTTCTCAGAATCTGCAGGTGAGGACTGCTGCATGAAGGACTACAGCCCGTTCTCACCTCAGCACAGCGATACCAGCACATCCAGTTCTCTTTACATGGAGTCTTGTGAGTTTTCTGTGTGAAATACTGACACTTATATTTCAGCTGCCATCTTCAGTTCATTCATGTTTCTGTTTCTTGAAACATGGTTGGCTTAAATGTTTTTACATAAAATGGGAAACATAAAAACATCTGTTAGAAAAAGCAAATAAGTTAAATGGCTTTTGTAGTCAGGAACTGACGGCTTTTATAAGATTGATATGATTGTTGAAGTAGGAAAGTCACTTCATAAAAATTTCAGTGGGCATGTTTGACATCACAGCTTTATTGTTTTGTTTATTTTTTTAATTGCAGGTTTTACTAATTAAAAATACAATTGGCTCATTAAATTCTCCAAGATTATGTAAAATGGATAAAACTAACCACCACATTAATTAAAGTGTTTAAGTTTGGCAGCCAAAAATCAGAACCTTTTGATTTGTAAGCAACATTATGGCCCCTAAATTCCAGGGCTGTGAGTAAATGTCTGTTTTTATGGCTTTATGTTTAACTTTGTAAGTTTTATTTACTTCAGATGGGTCCCAGTACAGCAGTACCTCAGAGGGGATGTTCAGGAGGCCGTCAGAGGGCCAGAGCCTCATCAGCTACCTGTCAGAGCAGGACTTTGGCAGCTGTGCTGACCTTGAGAAGGTCAGGGCTTAATTCATTGCAAATATGAATTGTTTTAAAGAACTTTGTGCAAACATAATGCACACATTAAAGTGGCAGAAAATGTAGAAATTATGGCTGAGGATATGATGCTAGTTTCTGCCCCTAACTGCTTTTAACTACCTCTGTGCGCTGCAGGAAAATGCCCATTTCAGCATCTCCGAGTCGCTTATTGCAGCCATCGAGCTGATGAAGTACAACATGCGGCGTCAGGAGGAGGGCGAGGAGGAAGGAGACAGCGACAGCGAGATTCAGCAGCTCAAGCAGAAGATTCGCCTGCGGAGGCAGCAGATCAGACGCAGCCGTCTTCCACCATCAGCAAACTCCCAACACGGTGAGCAAACATCAGTAGTGAAGTGCAGTTACATGAAATCCTTTTGTCATCTGTACACAGACACATTACTTCCTTCACGTGGTTCTAGCTCTCTCAGGAGAGAAAGAGTTTTTTAGTTGTCAGTCTTCAAAAATAACATGCCTGTTTTAATTAAAGTAGCTTTCACTGACACACACACATCTTTAAATAAGTATCACATTTGAACAGATCCTCACGTGTACAGATGGACCCAAGAACACTGGAGAAACCATCTGTGAAATTATTTTTTCTTGCACATGGGGTTTATTTCTGTTTTCTTTCTTCTGTTCAGCTTTTCACTCCACTGACAGTGGAGGCTCCAGGAGGAGCTCTCAGGACTCCTACCAGGGCCTCTCTGACTCGGGCTCAGCGGAGGAGGTGGAGGAGTGTGAACTGCGAGGTAGAGAGAGAAAATAGGGGAAGACTGGGGGTGGCTAATAAATAAATATATTTTGGAGTAATTATTAGTTTTATTTCTTGATTTTATAATTCATTGTTGAGTCGATTAATTCATTTTCTGGCCATAATTCATAACCCCTTCATCAGCTTGTCTGCTCACCAAGCATGTCACATTTCACCGAAAACCCTAAATGTGAATGTCTGAGTGCAGAGGTCACATAACACTAGCTAGTCCTGGTGTTGCAATTTTATATAGCTGTTGAAGTCATGTGATCACACACATTAAGATTTTGTATGGTCGTACTAATTTTGAAAGGCGTTATTATTCTGGGAAGTCATTTTTCTCATACAACAAACAACGGTACTCTTTATTAATGAAAATATTAAGCCGGCTAGTTGTAATACTGTGAAGTTCAAACCAAGCATCACAATAGGGAAGAAAGGTATTTGGGAGAAACATCTAACTTGTAGCAATCTTTACACATAACCATGTCTGGTGTTTACTGAAACTGACAAGGAGAAAAGTGCGTGGCAGTTCTCTGGGTTAAGAAGCCTTGAAGAAGATTGGGGTAAAAACTTTTCCTGATCTGAGTCTTGAGGTCAGAACCTGGTGTAAACAAAATGAAAGCATGGATCCATGCCTGCTAGTGCAGCTGTAATGGCATGGAGGTTATTTTCTTGGCACACTTTGGGTTGTTTAGTACCAACTGAGCATCGTTTAAACACAGAACCCTACCTGAGTGCTGCGGCTGACCATGTCCATGCCTTTACGACCACAGTGTAGCAAGGGTTTGAAAAATTCATATTATTGATCAGACCAGTAGCGGGAGTCAGTCCTTAAATACAGAAACTGTGATGTGTTTTCACCCTGTGTAGCTGCATGATTTCCACATGTACATGCTCCTCTGGATGCGGCAGCGCAGTGTAACGTTTGCGTGTGACGCTGACACGCCGCTCTGTGGAGTGTGAAAATGTATGCATGTGGTGACAGTTTCTGTCTCTCAGATGGCTGTGAGGGTCAGTCCCTGTTGGCGATGTCTCAGAACGGCCTCTCCCTGTCACTCGCCTCCCTCTTCTCAGGTATCTGCAGGCTGGAGCGGCGGGCGTGGCTCCACAGCTACTTACAGGCAGTTTACTGTGGCTGTGCTCCTCTGAGAGGAAGCTGGTGGTTCTGCTCCAAACTGAAAAAACTTCTTTCATTAATTGCTCTTAACTGTTCAGGATGTGGGTCGTGCGTAATTGCCGTACTAGTTAGTGTTTTAGTTCCATATTATTACTTTTTATTTTTTTAAATCTTCCATTTACGCCGCTCTCACCACTAAGTTTTATATTGTTGTGCATATAAGGTTTTTCAATAATATCTTATCTTTAGCTGCTTCTATAGTTTTTAGGTATTTAATTGAGAGCTATGCAAGCTGTGCAGCTACGGTTTAATTTACAACCCCAATTCCAAGAAAGTTGGGATCTGTGTAAAATGCAAATAAAAATAAGACTTAAATATCTTTGTGTTCTATTTACAAAAGAACTTGGATAACATGTCAAATGTTTAAACTGATAATACATAAAATGTTTTAAGCTTTACTGACGCGTAGCATCCCTTGCTCATTTAACAACAGTCCGAGACGTAAAGAGACCAGTGTTTGGAGCTTTTATTTATTTGTTTGTTTCATTACGCTCCACGATCTGGACTGTGTCCAAGCTTTTCTGAGATGTTGCTGCTATCAAATTCAAAGAGTTAATATGTATATAATATGTCTCAGTTTAATCACTTGGTGTTTTTTTGTTTTATTACGAATAAAATATGAGTTTATGAAATTTGCAAATCATTGCAAATGACAGAATGCTGGATGAGCACACTAAGCAGTAGTGACAGGCAGTTTCCTTCCATAACTAAAAACCAAACACAATCGTGATGCTAACGGCTCATTCTCGTACTCGCTCACATTTTCATTTATTTCATTATCCTTGTTGTTGAGTTCTCTTTACAAGAACTTGTCAGTTTGGAGATGAGCCACCTGCCTCCTCACCTCAGTGAAACTGTGCTCTTGGCTCTGTGTGTTAGTGCTTGTTGCTCAATGCTTCGGGGTTTTGGTGGTGCAGGAAGACGAATGCGCCTGTACCTGTCTGGGTTAAAGAGGCTCTCGGGAGGAGTCGAGGGAGTTAACCAGTTGCATCCTGTGGCCATTGTACATTCGAGGGTTATCACTCATTCATCCATCCCCGTCATTATTAACTTCTTTCCACATTTGTCCAGTGACAACCAGTTGTTCTCACACATGCACCCTGTCACCATGTGTTTATATTTAAAGACATTAGCTCAGTACCAGACTGGTACAAGGATTATTCCTTATAAGGTACACTTCATGAGGAGTGACAAAGAAGCAGTTATCTCTTTGGGGGATTTCATTTAGACATCACAGCTTTAATTTTCTCATAGCATTTAGTTGAAAATGCATGAAGAGAAGAAATTGGCTAACAGCCCTGATTAAAATATTCCTGCAAAGGTAATCGGCTTTCTAACTGTGCTGTAATTGCAACTCACTCCTCTGAACACAGACTGATCAAAAATTATTAGTCAGGGCTTCTATGCACGCATGTTTTACGTTGTGTGCCACTGACTGAAAATTCCACATTTACAGGATGATTTTAATCTGTTAGAGCAATCAGAACAAGTGCAACCAGTCAGATCTCCCAATCAGACCTTTGTATCTTTAGGTCTTGTTTTTTCTTAGTAGATTGTATTTATAACACACATAATCAAAAGATTTTTTAAAAAATCCATCTCATCTGTTCTGCACCTACTTTAATTGCGTTCAGTCCTGAAATTTTGGCTGCAATTTGGGCTCATATGAGCAAACAGGAATGTTGATCCTGAAAGAAACTGGTAAATCCATGCAGGCGGTCTCCTGTTCTGCCAAACCTGTGCTGCTTTTCTCTTTGCTCACTAGTTTCTTTTCTTTGTTAATGAACGCGTTTTTTTTTTTATTCGTGTTATTGAAACTGTTTAGCTTTGACTGCATGTTTTCTGCTTAATTGAATTTAAAAATTAGCTTGAATTAGAAGAGAAGAGATGATATTTTGGTTGAATGTTTCTTTGTATTACTTTTTAGTCTTCAACCTTTGATTAATTTCATCACATATTGTTCAACTCTGCTTTGCTGTAGAAAATAGTGGCAAAAAAACAAAGACACATCATTTGCTTGCAAGCCTTTGGAAGTGCTTTCTAGACAAATTTATCTATCATCTGACAAAAAAATCACTCTTTCAAAAAGTTGTCTTTGCTATCCGTGGCCCGCCGATTAAAAATGGGTCCTTTTGTTTTTTTTAGTTGGTCAAATATCCTTTACCTTTTCACTGTATGTTCTAGATGCAGACATAAAGCACAGTGTAAGCTCCAGCGGCAGATCTTTCCTCAGCTCAGAGTCATTGTAAGTAATTTTTGTTCTCATTTCTCTTTACATCATAATTTTGTCACTTTTTCTTTAAAAGCTCGCTCAGTACCTCACTAAGACCCCTCTGCCTCGACAAATCATGGAAGCTCCACTACCACATCGTTTGTCTAGACGGACCAATCACTGCAAGGACACAAGGTCTCCTGACCCCTTTATAATAGACACTGGCCCCAACATAGCCATTCTCTGAGGCTACGTCCACACTGATGCATTTTCGTTTGAAATCTCATCGTTTTGTCTCCGTTTTGGTCTCCCGTCCACACTGAGACGGAGTTTCTGGTCAGGGAAAACGGAGCGTTTTTGGAAACGCTCTCCAAAACGCATACATCTGGAAACGCTGCATTTTGGTGTAGTGTGGACGGCCAAACCGGAGACATTCCAAAACAATGACGTATGTTAGTCATATGATGCAGTCATGTGACCACTTAAACCGAGATGGTCAGACGGCATCGTACAGCAGTTATTTTGTTTGCTCAAAGTGTTTAGTGGCCGTATTGAAGATTAATATGTACTCATCTGTGACTCGGAGCAACAGCTCCACCTCATCATCATTCCATTTGACACATTCGGTGCTTTGTCTCGTCATTTCGTCGCCCGTTTTAAAGAGCCGGAAAGTAAATAAACAACACATGGAAATGAGGCAGGTCGACTCGTTTTACGTTTCGCTCATGCGCGGTACTGGAATGTCCTGGAAGTGCTTTTGCCCCATTTTAACGTGGACGTGCAACTGGGTGAAAACGACTCAAAACGTTAGTGTGGACGCGGAGCGTTTCCAGACGAAAACTCCGTATTCAGATCTATCCGGACTAGTGTGGACATGGCCTAATAGTCCTTCTCCACTCGTACTTGCTGGTGTCGGCTCAGCTTGACCCAACTCAGTTTTCAGGGTTTTGTGTTAGGTTGGTAGTACTTGGTACCAGGTACCTTTTTATTACTCAGCCACGGTTCCAAACAATCTATAGCGATCAGAAAGAGCAGCAGGTATACCACCACCTCGACATCCTTTATTGTTGTGGTGTTCATGTTGCATACAAATGCCGTCACTGGACTTACAGTTGTGTTGCTGTTAGGATCTCGTGTACACTGGGCGGTACTAAGTTGTAATGAAAAATGACCTAAGTCAAGTTGAGCTAAGTAGGTACTAATTTTCAAAAAGGCTAAAAGTATTTCGTGCCCGTGCAAGTAGGGCATTGCTTTGTATTCTATTCTGTATTCTAGTGACAATAAAGGCATTCTATTCTATTCTAAGTAGGGCATTGCAACGTGATATCACACTTACTGTTATGGTCATACTAATAACTTACTGGTAATACACAAGGACCTATTTGGAGTTGAAGACCAAACCAACAACAAAACAAAGGTCATTTAGGTTTCCCACACCCTTTAGTTAGTTTAATCAATCAATTGAATTTCAAATTTGGCTATTAAAATGAATCAGACTGTGGATTTTACTGTCCTGTTTTTAAAATGTCTTTCTTTGCTTTGTGTAGCAGCACTCCCTCCTTCCTCCAGTCTAACTCAGCTGAGTCAGTAGCCATGGGTTTACTCAGGCAGTTTGAGGGCATGCAGCTTCCTGCAGCTTCTGAGCTCGACTGGCTCGTCCCAGAACAGGATGCCCCTCAGAAGGTACATATCCGTGCTGCTTGCATTTTTCCAAACATAGCACTGAACATTGTACTCGACTGATCATGCCGTCTCCCAGTTGTTGCCCATCCCAGACTCCCTGCCGATCTCTCCCGATGACGGCGAACACGCAGACATCTACAAGTTGAGGATTCGGGTCAGAGGTAACCTTGAGTGGGCGCCTCCGCGACCACAGATCATCTTCAACATTCATCCTACGCCCAAGTGAGTCCACATCATATCGTATGTGGCTTCAGTATCTGCTTCATCTTTGTGAAAACACACACATATAAAATATTAATTGGAAGGGGTAAAATTATAGGGCTAACCCTACTGCAGGGATTACAGTGGAGTACAGTAGGTGGAGAAGAGGCGTGCAAAGGTTCTGTGAGCATTAGTGGACTTTATGTTTCTCAGGAATAATGGTGACAATCGTGGGCTCTGTCACAGAAAATGTAAAGATTGTTTCAGACGTGCTGTAATATTGTAAGAGACAAAACTGTTTGCATTTTTTTTAAAAGATTAATTATTGTCTTTTAGGAAGAAGATAATTGTGGCTAAACAGAACTACCGCTGTGCCGGCTGTGGCACCCGCATTGACCCAGGTATAACCAGCAACAACATAAAAGCTGAAGGACTCGTCCTGCTTGCAACTCCTTACCTCACCTCCCTGTGTTTTTGTTGCCTGTCCCCGCCTCAGACTACATTAAGCGTCTACGTTACTGCGAATACCTCGGCCGTTACTTCTGTCAGTGCTGTCATGAAAACGCTCAGGCGGTGGTTCCCGGCCGGGTGCTGAGGAAGTGGGACTTCAGCAAATACTACGTCAGCAACTTTGCCCGGGACCTGCTGAACAAGATTTCTGGAGATCCGCTTTTCAACCTCAACGATATCAACAGTGGGCTGTACAAAAAAACCAAATCTCTGGAGACTGTTCGGGTGAGTTCACGGGCAGCAGTGACATTTATCACATTCAAAATAACATCCCCACCATGCAGTCATTAAGAGAGTGTTCGACAATAATTCACACTCTGTTTTGTCTTGTATACTAAATTTTCATCTATTTTTGCAAGTATTTCAATAAATTACTGCACATACTTCCCATTTCCTTGCAAAATGGGAAAAGATGAGTGGTAGTTTGAGACTTTTGCACCATACAGTGAAACATGACTTGTAAGGCCGTGTGTTTTCTCGTGTACAGTGACGTAAACATCATTTATGTGCTATTCAGGTTTTGAGGATGCAGCTCTTTCACATGAAAAATCTCTTCAAGACTTGTCGCCTCGCTAAAGAGTAAGAGACCTCTGCTTTCTGGTAGATTTCGATCATTTCACAAAGCTTGGAAACAAACTTTTAAGTTTCTGTATGTCTCCCTTGTCAGGATGCTTAACCAGTTCGACAGCCTGCCAGGTCACCTGACAGAGGACTTCCACCTCTTCTCCCTCAACGACCTCACTGCTGTGCGCAACGGGGAACTGGGTTCCCGAATGAAAGAGCTGCTGAAACTTGGTACCATGCACGTAGCCGGCTGTGTGGTAAGATGAGCGCCTATAAAAAGCATATTTTTTTTAAAAAGAAAAATTAAATTTGTTTTTTTGGACAATAACATCAACAAATACTCAGTTTGTTTATTTATTCTTTTTTTTTTTTTTCCATGTTGATCTAAAATTTCTGTTTTTTTTCCCTCATCTTATCCCCAGCTTTGCCAAGCAAAAGGCTTTGTTTGCGAGTTCTGCGGGAACGACAAAGACATCATCTTCCCTTTCCACCTGAGCAAGTGCCAGCGTTGCGAAGGTGAGCCCTCTCTGCTGGTGGCAGGCCTGGGTGGTGCAAAGCCCTCCTCCCGCAGCTCCCCTCAGTTTACCTGGCGAGACTGGAAGATCCCCAAGCCTCGTAGCCTGGCAAAGGTCATTGCTATAGGCATGAAAGAGGGGGTGGGTGGGGAGGAGGATTTAGGGATGAGAGTAGATGAGGAGGTGAGGAGTGGAGAGCGAAAGGAGCAGGAGGACGTGCGACAAGCATCGAGAGACGCAGTACAAGTGAGACATGAGAGAGGGGGACTATTTCAAGGTTTTACTGCTGGAAAACTGGTTAAAGCTTTTTCTCGGAATAAGCTTAATGAGGAGGAGCAGGAGATGACAAGAGGGGGGGAGTCAGAGAGGGAGGAACAGATGGAGCATGATGATGAGGGAAGTGTTGGTCAGCATGGTGGGGTGGAGAGCAGTGAGGGTGAACAGAGCAAGGAAAAGGAGGGCAGACATACAAGAAAGGAAAAAATCAACTTGTTAAGGGTTCTTCGGATAGACCGAAAAAACATCTCAAAAGCAGACAAAAGGGCCAACGACAGAGAAAAAGGCAGCAGCGTGGAAAGTTTAAATGAAATTGGAAACCGGGGGAAAGGAGGTGGCAACACATCAGAGCTAGGAACTCGAGTCAAAGGTTCTTTCAAGTCAGATGTGGAGGATGAGCGGAAACCAGAAGTGAAAGAGGAAGACAGAAATGAAGAGTTTAAAAAAAGATCCTCAGAGGAAGCACGGGGAACGGCGAAGGAAAAGAAAGACGGGGCAAAAACTGAATCTGTGGCAGACAAACTTCCAGTTTTGAGACTGTTAGAATCTCATCGGCTGACGACTGTTTTCTCCAGAGGGAGAAGCGAGGAGGAGGACAGTAGTGGAAGTGGGGAAAGTGATGGAGGAAGAGAGAGAAACACAGAGGAGGAAGGCCAAGAAAAATCAGGAGTTGCGAAGCAGAGTAACTGGAGAAATCGTACAACTCGCAAAGCCAGGAAATTAACCAAAGGCAGGAAGTTGAGAGAAAGCGGGGAGAAAAATAAGACAAGAGGGGAGAACACAAAGATCCAGGGGGAGGTGGAGGACACGAGTAAGGCAGGGCTGTGTCCTTGGATCACAAAGGATTAGGAAACCCGGGTAAAACTGGAATCGGCTTACAGCGAAGACGAAGTTTAACTTGATTAAAACTAGCGTCTGTATGTCCAGAAACAAGCGATGGATTGCTGATTGCTGTTAATCAAAGGCCTCACTGTTATTTATCCTTTGAATAAGACTATCAAGCAGTTATTTTACAGTGATTTAATTTTATCCACCCTTGAGTTACATGTTTTTAACAGTGTTCACATTCTTGATATTTCAAGTGTTACCCAGTTTTGGCAGTTCACACTTGTGTAGCTGTGCGTTAATGTTTACCCAAACCAGCAAATCTTATAGAAACCAAGTTGGACATTTCTTGTCATTGCCAAGAGTATGATGATGATATTGACAGCACTCTTATATTTGCCCGTTAAAGGTAAAATAAATAAAATCTGCCTATAAACCTTTCTAAACTTTGCAGATGCACGAGTTGGATCTGGTGTGTTTACATCCAGTGTTAAATATTTGCAGACGTTAGAGTGGTGTTCTCTAACTGCACTTCAGAAAATGCTGAACTTTGCTGTATCTTATGTGTTAAATTAGTATTAGATGTTTTAGTCGTACCTTCATATTTCAGCCAGTCTTTTCTCTTGAGACACTTTACAGTTGTACTGTTGTTATTTGGCATCGAGGTGTTGCTGTGTTTCCGTTGTTACGCTGCTGGTGGAGGGTAGATGCTTTTGGGTTTTTTTGGTGGTGGATCTCTTTGGGCTGAGGTTCTGGAGGTGCTGGTGCACTACCTTCCCATCTTCCTCTCTGAGCTGCTTCTGTGTTGCTGCTGTGTGTCATTGAGAAAGGGACGTTGCTCCTAGTAGTTGCTGATTTTATTCTTTTTGAGATTCCTGGGAAAGGGTGGCGACTACTACAGTGGTGCATCGCTCTGACGCGTTTACATTTCTGCATGCTTCGTTTTGAGTGTTTGTCGGACTCGTGTTCTCGCACGTGTTCCACCTGAGCTGTTGGTTTCATTCCTTATGTTCATGTGTGAAGTCGGCTGAAGAAGAGTCGTGTAAATGTGGACTCTCTGTTGCAGTTGTTGCTACGCTGCTTCGCCTCTCTGTGTTTTTAAACCCTTTTTTTTATTATTTGGACTTCTGTTGAAGTAACTGCTTTAACGTGCGGAGGCGACTACATGAATCCAACTGAATGTATAATTTATGCTTTTTAGCTGCTTCTGCGTCTTATTGCTATTATTTAAGCTTGATTTTATTTTATGTCATCATAAAATAAACATTGTTTTTGAATTTGAGTTGCCTGTTTTTTCATGAGTCCATCAACAGAAAAAAAGCCACCTCTGTTAGAGCATCTCATAGGAATGAGGGTGAGTTATGAAACGGGATGCGTCTGAACAGGTTTCCACTGTGCTGAGCTTATCCCAGGACATGACTTGCCTGACATACCTGCTCCCTGTGGCTTTCTGCCTTTCTCTTCTGTGTCTTTTATACCTTCGCCGCTCCACCCATCCTCCCTCAGCTCTGAGTGTGATTGGCTGCTGTTTGTGCAGTCCAAACATGAAACTGGGTAAACTGGTTTACACTGTGCAGGTGTTGCTTTCCAGTTAAGATGACACACGAGCTCTGTTAACTGTTGAACTGGTTGTTTGTTTGTTTTTTTCTTTTTTTAAAAAAAAAATGTTTTCTCTTCCATTTTTTTTTTCAGACTGCCACGCGTGTTACCACCGCACCTGCTTCCGAACAGGTAAAGACTGTCCTCGCTGCCAGCGGCTGGCAGACCGGAGAGAGAGGATGGCTCGCAAAAACATGGAGGAACAGGAAGATGAGGGAGGTGGGGCTTAAAGCTGGCAACAGGGGGACCTCAGAGAAGGAGGAGGAGGAGGAGGAGAAGCACAACACGACCATGATTGTAGTGGCTGACCATCTCTCATTCCGTTCCAGCCTTTGTAACCCGGGGAGACGGCGCCTTCGCAAACAGCTGATAGCCTCACATGCGGGTTTTACTACATCAGGGCAGCCGCAGAGGACCAAGGCTGGTGTTGATTTTTCCGATGAATCTCTTTTAGACATGCACTTTACTCTAAGAATGCGTCCTGCTAGAATGGTAGTGATTTTTAGAAATCATCTCCCTGATTTGGCAATTGGATTAGATTTGTCTGTCCTTTGCTGATGACTTTTATTTAAATTTCCTTGTAAATAAGAACTGGAAATTCTTGCCAGCGTGTCCGTATGGTAGTGCTTCTGTAGCTCCAGAGTGAGTTTTAAAGAGGGCGCCTTCCTTGCTTCCGCTGCGCTGAATCATTCCTGTATTAATAAAATCGCTGTGTGTGTGAGAGAAAATGAGAAAACACGCTGCCTTACCCAATGTTTGATGCTCTCATGTTGTAGTTTCATGTGTGAAAAGAGCCAAAGATTCTCAACCGTTAGAAAGTCCCCCACTTTTTTTTTCCTTTTAAAAATATTTAAACTGGGATTGCAAAACGTTAGATGATTTTTTTTTTTTTTTCCCCCAGTAAAGACACTGTATTTAGATAACCCATCTGTTGTGCTCATTTTGTTTTTTATTTTTATTTTTTGGAAGCTACATAATGAATGCTCCCTTCCCCGCTCTTTACTGTCCCGTTTTTAGCCGTTTTACACACACACGTGTGCCTCTTGGACAAAGCTCCATTCACAAACACTGGACTCCAGAGGAAGTGTTTCAAACCAGTGTTGAGAATATTTTAAATATTTTTTTTTTTGTGCTGCTGCTGCTTTGTGTGCGTTTGGTTACTGGAAGGAGGTGTGTTGTGCGTGTGGGTGCTTGTGTTTATTTGTGCACACGTCTACCTGCTGTGCGTGTAGCCCAACCTGCACGCGGCTGCTCGTTGAAGGTTTTGGATTAATGGAGAAGGTTTGGTTGATTGCACTGATCCCATGTTGTTGTTGGAGGGGCCGAGGGTTGGACGTCACTCGTTGGGTGAATTTTTAGATGTGTTTCAGGAACATGAGCCCTGATTTTGAAAGGCCTTAAAGTTCCTGCCAGCTGACTTTGGCAATATTGCGAAGGCTTTTAGTCCCAAATTAGATCCACAAGGTAGAAACCTCATACCATTATCACTTCTTGGGCTAAAATTTATTTATTTTTCTTCCAGCAGTTTGAAAGTGTAAACACGACAGGTTACTGTTTTAACAGAGTTGTGTGCGAGTGCAATTTTTCCAATGGGACTGCTAGCTTCGAGTCTCCTTTAACTGTTTAAACTGACCATAATAGGCTTTAGTTGCTGACCCTGTACGACAGTCCTGTCAGTAATTTCAGTGGTTGAACCAAAAAATATCTTTACAACTGATCGTTTTATTTGGATGACTCTTTTGCAAATCCAGTATCGCACAGAGGAATAGGAATGTGTGATTAGTGGCTGTGTTGTGAGCTGAATTGATCGCAATCTTAGTCAAGTCCTTCGATAGACAAGGTAAAACTCCAGAGTGTACGTATCCCATGTGTAGATTAGAAGAAGTTGAGGTTTTGGGCACATAAGGATGAAATCTTTCATGTCCTCATGAACTGCCATAGAAACTGTTTTTTGTTTTGTTTTTTTGTTTTTAATTTTGAGATGCTTTTAGAAGAAACACTGAACAAAGTGACTGCTCAGCTCCTACTGACAAACCTCCATTTAGACGATGATGATGATTATTATTGGGGTTTTTTGCCTTTAACATGGAGGAGCGGGGAGCCTTACAGTGCACTACAGATCCAAATGTATGTTATTGAAAAAAGTTAATTATTATTATTATGATTAAATTGTGTGTTCATTTGCTTTGGTTCTGTAATCATGTTGATAATAAATGACTGGCTAGACTGTTAATAAGTGTCATTCTTCACTTGAATTAATTTTTCTTGGTAAATAATAAACTGAAGCCTTGGAAGTTTATCTCTTGTGTATGTTCATAATTAGTAGTATTTAATAAATCAGAGTCGAAGCTGCTAAGAGGCAGAGGTGATTGCAAAACTATAGGCTGTCGCCCCCTGGTGGACTGTGAAGGTGATTCAGATCGACTACAGAACATTAACACATTTTGAACGTTAACTTAAACCGTTCATACATTTAATTTATATGCAAGTTAAATAAATGGGAATGTATAATTTAAAATGTTGTGCTTCTAAAACT
>VUQR01000729.1:0-17687 GCA_015108515.1 Hemichromis elongatus
ATAATCATTGTAACCGGTCTGACAACTGATTTGGAAAAAGTGATTTAATTCAGAACACTAAACGGCTCAGTAATACATGTCTTGATCCCACTTTTAGCGAGTCAGACATGTAAATGAAAATATCACATCTCCATTAAAGTAATAGTAAGAGTAAAAAATAATTATTAACATTGAACAAAATCATTGTTCACCATTTGTGATAAAGTGAATAATTAATACAATAACTTAGAATGACTATTTTCTATCTCCTGACATCAGTTTTAAAGGGGTGTTTTGATATTTTAGAATATGCATTTACTTCCTTGCGCAGAGTTATACAAAGGATTGATGTCTCTCTCATAGCAGTATACCAGGTATGAAGCTACTGCCAGTAACTGATATGCTTAGCTAGCACAAAGACTGGAACCAAGTTCAATAGATTCACAGTCTCACTAATTAATACATACTATCATTACAGTGGAATTATGCACCAGACTGTTTCTTACCAAGACCAGCTACAAAGTTAAAAAAAAAAAAATACAAGCAGAATTTATGGTCTCAGTCTTGTCGCAAAATTTGATCTTTTTTTTATTTTTTTATTTGTGTCTATATACAGTTTGTGGCAAGTAAGAAACAGCACACTTATTCATGAGCAAATGAGATGCAGGTACGGTGCATTCTGCCATTTTTGGATAGCACTAGAATAGCCATTTGTCAGTGTCCATTTTTACGCTAGTCAAGTTAGCCAGCAATAGCCTAATAATACATACAAAAAATTCCTTTTTGTATTTATGGTGCTCTGTGTGCGCTAAGTTTTACGTGAATGAGAGCTGTAGGCTTTCTGTAATACTCTATGGGCTACCTAAGGCAAGCTCCTAGCAAAGTTACCTCCTTATATAAACACAGCCTTAAACATGTGAGGGAACATTTTTCTAAACTGCAGAAGGTTTTTATTGACGGCACCAGTTTCACATTAAGTTGGCTTGCTGTGTGTTTAACAGGAGGAGAAGTGGGAGACATGTCACTGGTAATCCAATGGCACACTATAATTTTGATGTCAAACTTGACACTGTTTAGTGTCATCCACCTTGAGTCTGCTGATCCCTTTAATCAAGTCATTTTATTTAAAGAATATTAAAAAAAGAAAGAAAAAAAAGCTAAGCTATGTAAGCAGAAGTTTGCAAAGGTATATTAACTAAGTTAGTGATAAGATTTTTGAAGGTTATTAGGTTTCCTTTAGTAGTTTTAATTCCACTGTCCAGCAATATTTAAGCAACCATTGTAGAGAAGCAGTTCATGAAGTGGAAAAGGACTACTAAAAAGGAAATCTTGAATCTTGTTTTGCAAAAGCTTTATAGTGGCCTTTTCACCATTTGTAAGCAGTAAACCGTCAACAGACCAGGAAGTCTTATCTGCATATCCCTCAAAAACCTTAGTAATTGACTGGATTGTATAGTTGATCAACTTGTTCAGGTGTACCACCAAAAATATACCACCAACTCCTCTTACTCTTGACTTCATTTCATATTATTATCCATAAAACTCTTGTCCTCTCACTGAATTGAGAGGTTACTCTCTCTATATCAAATGCTCTTCATCTAAATAAACAATATTCTTGAGGTTGTTTAAGTATTTATACGGAAATTAACTCTGTAACGGTGAACAGGACATGTTTCCATTGCATACTTAAGAATAGGAAATCGAATTATCAAGCACTGCCTTTGTGTTAAATACAAGAGTTGCCATAGCAACTGACGCACAGTGCTTCCTTGACCTTAACTGTTATATGCCAGTTACTTCAAATATCTTAATAATAAAGAAAACATGATTTTTTTAAAGATATGACAATAAATAATAAAATATGCGTGGGAGGCTGATACTTAAACCGCTGATTAATTTCATTTGTAAAGAAGAAATAACAAATTTTAAGAGTTTTCTTTACCTTGTAGAAGTTTTGAAAACCCTCATCAGTTAGGGTGATGGAGATTGAAAAGATGGAGTAGGTGGTGTTTTGGTCAAAGCCAGTTTCACTGTTTCCTCCAAACAAAGCCACAGCCCAGCACCTTTGAAAATGCGACATAGAAACATAACAATAAATTAGCACAAATGGGCCTTCGACTAAAGAATTACTCACTGTTGTATGCTGTAAACTGAATGAACAATAAATAGAGGGCATTCAAGACATGTCACTTAATGATTCCTAGCTGCAAACACTTCACTTCCTACTCGAGAAGTGAACAGTGAAGAAAATACATGTAGTATTAAATGGTAAATTCTGTTTTCATTCATTTGAACAGCTTACAGACATTTGAGACTTGTTGGACACTAAATCAAGGTGAACGCTTCACTTGTTCAAGAGTATAAAGACATCTTTCATTCATCTGATGATGCACTTAAATTCTAATATAGAGCAGGCTTGCTTGAGAAGTCTGCTCTATATTAGAATAGGCAACTAGGAGAAATCTAAAACTTTTTCATACTGCAGTTTTTATACTGCACTAAAAAAATTACTATTACATTGGCTTATGTGGCATATTTCTAATGGATTTATCAATGGTAAATAATCAGCAAGAACATGGTATGATAATTTGAACAGTAATGTTCTACAGACAGACATAAAGATAATTTCCAAATTTGACAGAGGGGGACAACGTGTTCCCATTTTTCAACCAATCTCTTGGCCTTTTTTGCTGGGATTGTCTGAATTCAATTAAAAAAAACACTCTACTGCCTTTGCAGTTTGGGAATTGAGTCAAAGTACCCTCAAATTTCACTGTTGTCATTTATCAACAATTGAAAGTGTCATAAACAGTAAATAGGAGCATTCTTTTAGACTATCCAAGTGGTGCTGATGGTAAAGGGAGCATTGGATGGGTTTTTGGTATTGTGGGATGACACAAGGTTTGGTAAATCACTTCACCACTTAGCAACAAGAGGCTGAAATGCACTTGTACAGCCATATCCAGAGATGAGAATGTATGAATCACATTGTCAAGTGGCATGGCAAAGTGTATAGTATGAAGATTGGGCTCAAACACTCAGAGCTGGCGCAGACTGAGAAAAAAAAAGCTCATGTATACCGAGCAAATTGAAGAGCTTTTAATTGAGTTTTGGAGTGCCCTCAAATCAGAAAAACAAACAGACAGAAGCAATAACACTCACTTCTTCCTAAGCACTGAGAGGATGCTTCCTGTGCCTTCATGGCCAATCAGCCAAGAGATGTAGTGAAGAGGCTTCACTCTGACGAAAATGAAAAGTAGAAACAAAAAACATTGATGCAATCCATCTACAATCAGGGGAAAAGCATGGTATCTTTTGGCTGATCTTATTCTATATTTATATGAAGAGACATCAATGCAAAATCAAATATAGACACGGGAAAAAAACAAAAGAATTTGATAAAATTTCTCTCAAGTGAGGGGAGAGTATTGTGTGCTGTGAATCATCGTACTCTATATTTGTTGTACATATTCTGCATGGTGCTCACCTGTAGTATTTCTCCTGAGGAGGAAGAGCCCAGGTGATATTCAGAGCATGAACTTTCCCAACAGGGACAACTGTGAATGCAAACAGGTGGAGAAACACCATCAAGCAGCGGAATCGATTTCCACCTTAAATTTTTAGACGCTTGGAGATGTAAAACCTGACATCAACAGAAAAAGCAAATGGGAACACCGATTTTTTGATTCTGAAACGTATCAACCTGATTATTTCATAGCTCCCTCATCTCTCTGTTACACATATTTTAAATAAAATTGTGCATGCTCTTATTTTTGTATGCTAATATTTAACTCTGCTAATTACTCCTAACTATTCAGGCTTCTATAACACTCCGTTTACACTATTTTTGTGACTGTATGTCAGTGACAGAGGATAACCCTGTTATGGTCATCAAAACTGCTTGTCTAAGAAAGTGGATTAACTAAGCATCTGCAACAAGTCCCTGTACACAATAAAAATTATTTGTACATTCTACTTATTGTCAGTTTTAACTATGTGAAAAACTGAGAGAGTCCGCGGATAAAAATATGGAGATGGAAATGAGCACAACAAGTCCCCTTTAAAACTGCAATTTGAATCAGCTTGACAGCCTCGAGTAACTCGTCTCAGCTGACATATTACACATTTTGGTCTCCAGCGGCTGTTTTGAATACATCCGGACTCATTATAAATGTCTTATATGCATCATCACAGGGCCTAAGCTAAAGCTGTTTTGGGATTAGTGTCACTTCAAGATGTGAAGTGAATTATTTCTTTGTGCTCACCAACTAGCCAGTTGGCTAATAAGCAGAGAAGTAAAGGATTTCACAGGATGTGTCTCGATCATGTCAGGGCTTCTACTTGCCCAAATGTAGAAGGGAGTAATGGAGCCAATGTGCTTGTTCTAAACAAATGGTCTGAAACCGGATATGCAATTTTAAACAAGACAATAAGCTTTTATTAATGATGGCAAACTACTCTGTAGACCTGGGCTATAAGTCATGGATCTCCAGAGGACCCCAAAGGTCCCCCTTTGAGAACCACTACTTTGAACCATCTCATAACCTGTTAGGCTTATTTATATGCGGGAACCTGTCATTCACCAGATGTTCTTAGAGATATCCAGTAAGGTGAATCAGTACCTCTGTAGAGCTTGCTGAAAGCCGTTGTGTCAAAGGGATCCAGCATATCAGAGAAATCTGGCTGGGGCAAACCACTACAAACACAAAAACACTACCATGAGGATTAACATCACTTAAACAGTGCCAAGATGTAATTAAAGTGACTTCAACCCACCCTTATGTTTTAAGTAACACAGAAAGCAGTTAATGGAAAAGGTTTCAAGTATAAGATTGAGGATGGATGTCTCCAATTACTGTTTACACAATCGGGGAAGTAATAGCACATTATTTCTGTCAGGCAGAGCTACAAAATCCTTTCATTCATTTAAAGCTTGATGAAAATTAATTTAGTTCATCTAAAGAAGTTAAAGTCACTTCAGGCAATTTTATAAGCATAGATGTGAGCATGTGGAAATGTAATCCTTTAATTGAAATGAAAGCCTTAAAAACTGGAGGTTATGTGGTTTTTTTTGTGTGTAACAGTGACACTGATTCACTAAAAAGGGTTCTGCAGTGAGTCATAAAGCATACGGAAGCTCCGCAGTTAAAAAAAAACAAACATAAAAAAAAAAAACACTAATTCAGCTCAGCTCCGCTTTAGGGAGAAGAGATCCCTTCCAGGTGCATAATTTTGAAGAAATAAAAACAGCATCTGAGATGAAGAAAGCGGAGAAAGAGATGGTAAAAAGGCTTGACATTTACATTTGAGCGAAGGATATTGAGCCTCAATCTATATAGCGCCAGCTTCTCATCACAGCAACTAAGAGCCACTTCTTGAATACTCACTTGTTAGGCACCTTGCTGAAGATCTCTCTGACCCACTCCTCCAGAGTGTCCAGCTTCTCTAAAGGACGCAGTGAGTGAAGGAGGATAAATTAGAGTTTGAGTGTGTTTCAATTATTCTGGCTGAAAACAACCGAGATTTGGGAAGAAGTCAGCGCGGTAACGATACATACTAAAATGCCTGCTTTAAAAGAAACTATGTTACAGTGTAGCTTTACATGCTTTAATATAATAGCAAAATATAAACAAAACACTTTCTGTGTTTCTAACTAAATAAGGTATAGACTTGTTTTAGTTCCTAATTATTGCTAATGCAAACAAACCATATGACTACGCTTAGAGCTATTACATTACTGTATAATGAGATGTAGCTTTTGTATTTTGCATTGTAGCCTTTTTTACAAACATTTTAATGTATAGCATGAGTCATTTAATTGTGACAGCTTTTTCCTAATCATGTTTCAAATTACTAAATGGAACAAAATGACACAAAGTTGTTTTTCAAGACTACAGTAAATCATTTTAATTCACAAACAAGGGAGCAATTGTTTGCATTGTTCTTCTTTATCCCTTCTTTTGTGCCAGTCAGTTCACACTGTTGCCTCACAGCAAGATGGTTACTGGTTCAAATTTGTCGGCCAGCTGGGGCCTTTCTGTGTTCTCTCCGTGCTTCTATGAGCTCTCTCTGGGTACTCTGGCTCCCTCACACAGTCCAAAGACATGCTTGTTAACTGGTCATTCTAAATTAGTTGTAGGTCTAAATTTGAGCATGAATGGTCGTCTGTCTCTTTGTGTTGGCCTTGCAACAGGCTGGCAACCTTGCCCTATGACAGCAAGCGCGCACACACACACACACACACACACACACACACACACACACACAGACACACAGACACACACTTACACCAGGGAATCTGAACCAGATAGGCAGTTCCAAAAATATATGCATGGATGGATTCTTTAATGAAACATGATGTAAAAAACAACAGGTAGGATTGTGTAGCTGGGCCTCAAAACAGATGGATTTTTCCTTGCTGATATGGGAGCTCCTAAAAGCAGTCTTTTCAGACAACACTAATCAATAATAAGCAAAAATCCTTTGGCCTATACATTAAAAAAGTTTAACCGCACTCTCTGGTCAAATGCCAAAACACCTCTGAACAAATCCAGAATGATTAGTGCAATGTAGTGACATCATAATGACACTAAGCACACACATTACAGCAGCAAGCAAGTCAAAGCACCAGAGGTGATGAAAAACTGGAAGTGAGCAAAAAGAGAGGAAAAAAAAAAGATGCAGTTTTATGAATATTATAAAACCTTACAATAGAGGAATGGTGTCTTTAATCTTTAGCATTTTGATGCTTCATCATTTTTTCAACAGGAATGATGGTTATAAATATTTCCGGTTGTTTTACTCCAACTATAACACCTTTGCATCCCTCTGCACTGTACTGAGGGCCAGTAATTGTTTCATGAGGATGGCATTTCTCAGCACCAAATGTCAACACTTCATCATTTTACTTGTATGCTGTAGTTAATTAGCTGAGTGATATTTTCTGTGAAACCAAGAAAATGTATTAGATACTTTGTATGTGACTTTGTTTGGTGTAATACAGCAATTTGAGCTGATTCGGGAATGATTATCTACAGTTGGCTGAAGTGGATCTTTATTAGAGATAATGATCGTCTGAATTTTTGATTAATCCACAGATTGCTTTTTCAATGAATCGGTTCGTTTGGTGTATGAAATTATTGAAACCAATTACATTTCTGTCAATCTACTAATCGGCTAGTTTTTGATGCATGATAAACGGGATTGATGATATTCCTGACCTTTTGACTGCACAGCCAGAGTCATGTAGTGGGCAGAGTAGTATTTCTTCCAGAAGGCACGCAGCCGCTTATACACATTGATCTTCATTTTTTTGGGCTCCTGCTTCAGTGTCTCCGCATTCCCTGTTATTGTGACACGTTCAAATAAATTTACAAACATAATACATGACAGAGAGAAGGGCTTACATGCAGGGATATCAGAAGGCAGGTAAATTGGTGCAGGTTTCAGCTCTCCTGTTTATTATTGCCAAACATACCCCAAGGAGGCCCTGCGTGTATTATTTGTCCCAGCGGTTGTTTTTACTAACTCACCCCAGCAGAACTTGCCCATAGGGTGTCCAGGTTTGGCCAGACTGCCAAATAGCATCTCCTTCCTGTGGGAGTCAGATGGCTTAGCCAGCTGGTACTCTGATAGACAGACGGAGGGACACAGGAAAAGGTAAGACGGGAGAAAAAGACAAATGTCTATGGCGATAAATGGGCTCTGTGCAGAAAACACACTGAAACATTTTATGAGAACCAATCTTAATTTCTCAGAATGCAGGAGTGATGCACATAGGCACCAAGACCCACCGCTGTCAACAGCCTCCACCTCCCTGTCAATGGCATCCCGAATCATCAGGGGGCAGATGAAGAATTGGGCCCACCTGAGAACAACAGGACAAAGCGGTAATAATCAGAGGCCACGTAACAGCCAGAAGGACCGACAGACAGACAGACATAAAGATGTAGATGGACACACGTGACAAATAACATCCAATATATATCCAAGTGCACACCATGATCCGCACTACCTCTATCAGCCTCTGAGATCTGACTACGTGACATCCAATTTTCACTATTCTTACTTTATACATCCACCCTGTTTAGCTTAAAACTAAACCCCTAATTTAACTCAAACATGGAGTGACATCAGACATGCCAGTGGTTTAAATTAATTTAGTTTTAAGTTATTACTAAAAGAGGATTTAGGCACAATTTAAATTAAAACTGCCAGTGCCCAAAAACATTTCCTTTGTCTGTTACTTGGCACTATGATTACCAGGTAAGTGTGTCTCTTTGAGTCGCCTGTTCGGTGTATGAATTTAGCTTGCTGATCAAATTTGATATGGTTAGCTGATAATGTTTCCACCTTCTGGTCGAAATATGGTAATTTCTGCCAATATTTGGACCAATGGTTTAATGAGAGTCAAAACTACAATAGTGAGGTTTAAAAATGTAGAGTCCACAAACCCATGGACGTCTCGCTGGCTGTCCACAAAGCTAAAAATGTTAGAAGTGAAGCATAAAGAGAGAGCTAAGGAATATGCTTGACACACCCCACACATTTTCACACTATAATCATCAGGTCTGCTAGAACTTTCATTTGGTAAATTATGCTTTTGCATGTTAAGTGCCTTACTGTTTGGATTAGACCTTAGATTCTCCCTTATAACCTCTATGAGTCTTTGGTTTTAGCCTAGTTGCTTATTGTTAAAAACTTTAGACACAAACTCGTAACAGCTCTAACTGTTCTAACTTGTCTCCGTTGTTTATATGTTTATATTCTCGTTTTTTTTTTCTTTCTGTCTTCTGTCTTTATCTGTAAATCATCACCACCTCCTAAGCTCCAATAAATAAATAAATGACAACCAAAAGAACAAACAAACAAAAAAAAAACTGACTTCTAACCTGTCAAGAGCCTCTTTGAAGTTTTTCCTCTGGATGTCAAACTGGAAGATGGTCCTCTCACAGTCCGTGGATGCATTGTCGCTCCCACCGTGCTTCTTCAGGAAAGCATCAAAGCCATTTTCTGATGGATACTTCTCACTGCCCATGAACACCACTAGGCGACAACGAAATAACAGTAAGGTTGAAAAGAGAGAAGGGATTACAAATCATTAAAAAAAAAAAAAAAAAGGAATCCAAAGAAAATAATCTACTAAAGCTACTTGCACGATGTGTCTTTTGTGGTTTCCCTATTTATGTGGACAATGAGACAAATGCAGACAATAACACATCACATTTCTGGCTCAGCCTTAATAGAATTTTGATAACTCTGTCTCAGACGAAGCCGCGTGCATAACTCTAAATAGTGCCGGGAATATTTGGTGACAGCATGAGAAAAGGTTTCCTTTCAGAATGATCATTTGGAAACAATGTTCAACAATCACAATTGGTAGAGGAGACAGATAGCAATTTCTCTGCTGACAGTAGCATCAATAGATTGGATTGCATTTCTGAAGTTATGTGGCATTTTGTGCAAGGCTAGCTTTTTTTTCCCCAACTGAAAAATATCTTGCTTACTTCCTCATAGTGAATGCAGTGATTTCTTGCCTTATTCTTGTAGGTGATGTAAGGTTAATCTGCCAACAAGGCAAGGTAGACATTAACCAACAGTCCCCAGATTTCCAGGAGCCCCCAAAACACCATGATCAGTGTCACTTGGTTGATAGTAAATTAATTATTTGCACCTCACATTCTAAGACTTTCCTTAACAGGAATACAATAATTTTTGCTTATATAATGTACAGCAGTTAAAAAAAAGGAAAATTCAGTAGAAGAAAGCTGCAAATGTTCAAAAGCAACTGTTATATAACAATATTTGCAGGGTCGTTTGCTATTTACTGTATCTTAGGATACTACATAGAATGCATAATAATGTAAGTGGGCATTTGTAAGTGATGAGTTAGATGCATAATGCACAGAGAGCAGGAGGAAAAGTGGGTCAAAAGGAGCCTGAAAACTAATTTTTTGCCCTGTGGCCCCACAGTGGGTGGATCTGGTCCCTCAGGAGATGGATATTCTGGGAAATGTCACATATTGTTAACTGACACTGAACGAGACAAAATAGGCTAAGAGGCACACTAAATAATTAAAACAAACTACACAAGGATGCATTTAAAATTAGGATGTGTGATAGAAAACATTGAAAACACAGAGGATGTATCTGGGGACGGAGAAACCACTGAATTAAAGAACAATAAAAACTTTTTTTAAAAAGATGACAACACTTGTCTACTGGATTAATTACTCACTGTGTTCCAGAAAGTGAGCAAGGCCGGGGAGATCGCTGGGGTCACTGAAGCTGCCCACACCAACACACAACGCTGCCGCAGACTGAAACACAGGATATCGAGGCATATCAGAGTCTGACATTGCACTTCAGGGAAACCTTGAATGATATTCTGTTTATCTTGCTGCCAAAAAAAGGCCATAAAAACAGAAACCAATGTAATAAAATACTGAGACGCAGACCACAAAATTGTTGAGTTTGATAGTTTTACGGCCTTAGCTGACAATATCAAAAACTAATCTTATCATTTAAATGCCAAAAGCAATATATGAAAAGTACAGACATGTTTAAAGTAGTGTTAGCTACAGATGCATACTGTAAGACTGTACTGGGTTAGCTTTGTAGGATTAACAGAACCAAATAGTTCTGATTTCTCTAACACTGGGCATCATCCACCATCTGAAACAAGCCCATATAACACCTCTGTCTTTAAGGTTTTCTTCTCTTTGAAAGGTACAGCCAGACATTTTTTGACATTATTTAACAGAAAAATAGAATACTGTGTTCATAAATATACACTGGCTAGTAAAAAACAAATTGATGCATCATTGTAAGACTCAACAACAATGCAAAGAAAACACAAAAAAAACCGCTTAAAGTGCTTTAGCAACAGTGGGAAGGAAAAACTCAATTTTAACAGGAAGAAACATCCAGCAGAACCAGGCTCAAGGTTCTGCCAAGACTGGCTGGCATGAAGGGAGGAAGACAGGACAACGACATGCTGTAGACCAGAGCCAGAGATTATTAATATCTTATGATTAAATGCAGAGAGGTGTATAAATGCATATGTACATGGCTAGAACTCATAGGTATTTGCATGTCACAAAGGCAAATTTTAATTCAGGCTCAAAATATAAAGGATCACACCTATATTTTATCATTTGCGAAGGCGAGCTTTCACCAAGAAGTGGAAACACCAAACAAAGAAACAGCTCGAGATTCATCTCCTGATATTAAGTCAAGGATTTAACACACCTAACCTAACACAGTGCATTAACATGATGATTTATTCCAGTATTGTCACAATTACTTATTATCAGCAGATTAGAAAAGGCGACCGTCACATCTACAGAGAGCTGCAAACAACAACATCCAGCTAACGCTAGGCTTGTTTTAATTTTGATAAAAATTTTAATTACATTCTCACACCATATGACATTTTATTCGTCAGGTTTCGCAATCCAACAAAGTTATATCCACTTCAAAGAAAGTTAACAGCAGCTAATAGCAGCTAACAGAGACTAACGGGAGCTTCACTGACTCATCGATTTGTATCGAACTCCTTTCACAAAGTTTTACAGCCTCCTCCAGAGTAAATAGATGTAGACTCCTGGCATATTGACAGCTGAGGTAAACAGAGGACTGACAGCCTGTACTCACTGCAGATGAACCACAACCAGGGTTGTATGTCTTACAGGGACCACTGTAGTGGTTATGCACTTGAATCAGAAGTGGAAAGAAAACACAATTCAGTAGACTGCAATCTACTGACATCTAGTGGTGAGATTTTACACATTGTAGCTTTAAGCTTACTTTCTCCTCATTGATTGGTATTTGCAAACAAAAGATTTAAACATCAGGTGGGTGGAGCTTCTGTGCGTTGAGCTCACCATATCAATGGCTATAGAGCCTTTTGTTGACTCCATTTCCTTATATTTCACAAGTTTCACTGAAAAGGTATGTGCCAGCCTGCTAGATCTCTTGCACTTCCTTTGCCTTACTCCCCATGTAAAATTTCTTTAGATCTCCTACTGATCATATGTAAAAACAACTGTCTGAAACAAAGCATTTAGTGCAGTATCAAGCCTGAGCACATACCCTGAATTCTGGATGTATTTCATGAGAGTATTAACCACTGTAACATGTTGCAGAAAATATAGGAGAGCATAAAAATGGACTTTAAATAGTTCCTAGTTTGTGGAGTAATGGTTTCAGTGAGTTTTTAACATTATTTCAAATAGTGTAGTTTTACAAAAAAATTATAAGGTTTATATTAAATACTCTCTTGTTTTCAGTACCTGTTTCTCTGCATTTCCTTTTTTCTTTTTCCCCTCATTGTAATCATCTTCATCATCGTTGCCCTCATCTTCGTCATCTTCCTCAGACCCGTCCTCTGATCCATCTCTAGATTCATCGTCGTCCTCGTCCTCCTCCTCCTCTTCTTCTTCTTCTTCTTCATCTGACTCTCCATCTTCTGTCGGTCCACTGTAATCTGAGATGAGCAGAGCTCGCAGCCCGTTTTCTAACACAATGTACCTGAAGAGAGTAAAGTCAAAGGTGAGATAACACAAGGAGAAGCACTGTCGTATCATTTGAGGTTTTAGAGCCTTCATTGCTTTTTCTTAACAGCTTAACAGTTATCCCTTTGCAGATTGTATCATATACCCTTTCAGCCTGTCTTGTGCTATGCTTTTTCACAGCAAAAATTCCATCCATGCCCCACAGAGGCCTGAGGGACTGGTCTGTGCTTAAAGCATGAAATCATCCCATCAGACTACAATAATATTGCACTGATCCAGCTGGATGGGAGGCTCAATATCATTTTTGGATCTGGGTTAGTGGATCTGGGTCGTTTTGTCAGCACTTTCACAGTCATGAATGCAGAACTTTAGCAAGATGTATTCCATTACACATGGAATGTTATTAATACCTTTTACATAATAGAAAATATAAATCATGTAACTTTTCCCTTTTTTTAAACAGTATAATGAATTATTTAAATCCTCATGGGAATCTGGTAGGAATGCTTGACTGTGCGGTAGAAGAGTTTTTCTTACCTGTACTGTTTGGGGTCACTGGGTGATTTGATGATCTCTCTGTCACCGACATTATCCTCAGCTTCCCCCTCTCTTCCCGAGTCCCCGGCAACCAGAATCTCCTCCCGGGACGCCGGCTCTGTATCTTCTGGTGAAGCTCCCACTTGGACCGAGCCCGGAGACTCAACCGCCGGGGCGTTTCTTGACTTGTTTATTTGCGGCATCCTCAGCAGAGATGACGAGACTCTGGCAGTGCAGGCTGACAGCCAGGGGCGACCATAAACAACAGGACAAGTCCCTGTCAACGCTAATTTACTCCTCAGCACGGCAGCACACCGTGTCAGCCTGGACAGAGCAATGATGAAGACCTGACATATGAGTGTGGGAGGGGAAAAAACAAAGCTAAAGTTCAACGCACTGCGTCTAAAACAACACAGATTAACCAAGACTCCCGCTGTGGCGTGGGCCTATAGATGTGAAACTGACCTGTCACACTCATATACACACACATAAACACCAGCTAGCCAGCGCCCACAATACAGCTATTCATACAACTGTCTGGTGGTTTCGCCCTATTCAGCTTGATGTCAGCTAAAATCCGACCCTGTCTCACCAGCCCGCAGCGAAACCTGAACCCATCATCTCTCACAGACCACCAAGAGCAAGTGGACATTTGAGAGGAAACACAAGACTGAGAGAGGAAGGATTTAATGTTACCAAGCGGTGTCTGGTTCTGTTAAAAGTCTGTTTGACACAAACAAAACCGAGCCGGAGTTTGTTTTTTTTTTTAATCTTCTTTTTTCTTTTTTTTTCTTTTTTTTTTAGAAATAGTTCACGAAGCCAGTCAAAAACAATGAATCCATACCTTCCTCCCTGCCGACAGCAGAAGGGCCTCGGTGCCTGCGAATGTCCCCCAAAACAACAACGAGTGCTGTGATTTGCTGAGAAGAAGACGCGCTGAACTATGACGGCCGGTGATTGGCTCTAGGGGAGAGAGGCGTGGTTTGAGTGTCAACACGTGTACGCTGAGCAGTCAGGAGCGGTTACGTTGTAATAAGCTTCAGGCCGGGGACTGGCAACGACAGGCAGCCACCTGGATACAAACAGACATCTGTTTATGATTATGACCAGTAGATTGGTAATATCTTACCGGCCGCTTGTCATAACAGGTAAATGTCTTACTTTCTCATCTCCTCAGGCAACGTGAACTCTCAGAGGTGGCTTTGAAGTGAATGCTGTCTTGTCAGCTAGTGACATAATAATAGTATCTGTACTTCAGAAAAACGCAGGTTGCACTTGTGAAGTCTTCACATATGACTCATTGGTTTAGGGGCCGCTAGGTGGCAGGCACAGGCCACGGGGGATAGGGGGCGGGGGGGATTTACTCCAGATCCTTGAGGTTTATCTAGCTTTAAGACTTCCATTAGAGGACTATCCTTTAGTGTTGTTTTCATCAAATGCCAAGAGCTTTTAGGATATGCATTAATGCATTCTGCACATTTGCAGGAAGATATTTACCACAACAGATGTAAAAAGATAAGATAACAAGAGGAAAAAAAGAAAGTTTTATTTCCCCACATTACAGCATTTGGTTATGTTAACAAATAGACCTAAAGTGGGGGTTTACTGAATTAGTTTAATATACTTTTACTTCAAATGTTTTGTCACCGTCAAATAGTTAAAAGCATCATCCTATGAATAAGCCACGTTGACATTTGTCCAGCGCTCCTCCTCAGCCTTCACTCAGCAGCGTGTTGGCATTTCCCCCCCTCCGCTGTGCCAATATGTCCTCCCCCTCACTCACCAACTCTCTCTTTTCCTCCCTGTCTGAAGCCAATCTGATTTGCCCCTGGGCTTCTGTCGGCAGAAAGAGGTGATAAACACCGCAACCATGACAACCAGCGAGCTAGACACACGCCTGAGTTCCTGGATCCTAATGGCTTCACTTGGCATCCTCTCCTCTTTTAATTCATCAGGTCCAGCCTTCACCTGAGCTGATATTAAGGCTCTCTGGACAGATGAAGGCGCCGTGATTCCACTACACTTTGAGCTCTCTCATCCAGTCTTTTAAGATAAGAGTCTATCAGCTTGTGAGATGAAACAGTGTTAACACTAAAGCATGCCCACTGCTTTAAATAGACCTCAGGAATTAGTCACTGAATAAATATTTCCTCTGTCTGGATAGTATTAACACAAATGCAGGAATATTGATTCTTCTTACAGCGATTTTCACAAACAAATCCTACTGATCACAAATGGAGCCTCTGTGAAAACACTGTGACTGGGACAAGGCATGTGAGCACAAAGCGATTGCTCACCCAAAATTGCAAGGCTGTGGTAATAGCAAGGATAAGCACCGTATTAGAAACTCTGTGAAAGTGCCTTTACGTGTGTCTCCATGCGAAAACTTTCAGAGCAAAAATGGCAGGCTTGAGCTGGTGATCGATTGGACGGGCGTCCGCAGACCATGAACCTCACCTTTAACGCTAACACACATGGCCTTTTCATGGTAAAATAGATTGTATTAGTTTGGCTGCAACGTGAGCCATCATCATTTTCTGCCTTTTATTTTTTTGGCCCGCTGTATGACTGAGCCCAAATTGAAGTTCACATCGTGCACCTCAGGGCTCCCCCGAAAAATGTGTCTGCATGAAAATGGAATGTAGAATGCAGCCAGCTGAATCAACATAGGTAATATGAATGTGTCCCCCTCGGACACCTTCCTTGAGTCACTGGAAGCAGCAGCCTTTACCTTAAGACTCTGAGAGGGCAAGGTTCCCATAGCAACTGATTTGAATCCTAATTAAAACAGGAGATTTGATTAATTAGTTCAACCGTGTGTGTGTGTGAGAGAGAGAATGTGTGTGTGGCATGACTGTTTGCATGTGTGTGGGAGTCTACATGTTCTCGTGAGTCATGGTGTATCTCGTGTGTAAATGAGGATGGGGAGGGGTGGTAGTGTTACATATGCCTATATGTGTGTGTGTGTGTTTATGTGTGTGTTTGTGAGCCCGTGAGTAATCCTTTGAATCACTGCCGTGTCTCCAGCATGCATGCGTGTGTGTGTGGTATGTCTCCCGGGAGGCTTGTCCTTGCCTGCAGTACTACTGTGTGAATCAGAGGTGAGGCCTTTGGAGTTGCCCTCTGCTTTAATCTGGAGCTAATGACAGAACCACCTGCCCTCCTGGCCATCCTCCCCCCTCCTTCCAAATACCTATTTCGTCTATCTGTTGGCTCCCCCTTGCACTCCCCCCTTTACATGTTCAGCCAACCCTCACAACCTTACCCAAAATGCTCACTGTCTCCCTTTCACCCGCCTCCCACACTCAGCTTGTTTTATTCCCTTTTTCGCTCCTTCTGTTCCTCTTCTCTTTCACTTGCTTTCCACATCCTGCCACAGAGTGCATGATACTTCTGCCTGCATCTCTGATTGCCTCATCGCATTGACTAAGCGGAGACTAGGGGGCAGTGCAGGCCCCAGTGAAACTCAAACACATGTTTTGGGACGACTCAACAATATGTAAGCAAGATATAGCTTTAAGGAGGTCTTTCAACCAAGGAATAATCTGCATCCTTTCTCTTGTTGGTGCTCATTCCTAAGTCTTGAGTTTGTGTGCTCTCACGCACACAAGCCAGTCCCGCCGGAGATGGCGTGAGCAAAGGCATAATTGGAAAGAGCTGCAAAAACTGGGATGACCACTTTGTGCGATGTGTCCTCGGTGGAAAGAAAGATGGAGTGAGCAGGGAGAGGAAAACAAAGGAGGAAGAAATCAAAGCAAGTAAACCAGACTGAATTGACAAGAGCCCACAGGAGAATCAAAGTAAGAGAGTGACGAAGAAAGAAGGGGAGAGAGAGGAAGGGAAGGAAGAAAAGATGTGTATAAAATAAGGAATAAGGAAAAGTATCCTCTGACGGAAAATAATTCACATGAGAGGAAGGAAAAGCCTTTGGAGAAGGAGCAAGCGGAGGAGGAAGAAAGGAGAAGTGGCTCAAATGAAACAGCATGACTCCCCATCCATTTCAACACTGGACAGTTCCATAGACAGCACTAGGCCAGTATAAATAGATCTCCTACTTTAGAGGCCCCGTCAACACTCTAAAAAAGTACTTTATGTGCTCAGAGCGGCTCCTGCCCCCTGAGAACAGACGCACAGGTATCTGATGGTGCCTGATAACCATCTTCTCTCAGTTCCTCTCCGTTTGTTTTCTTAATTTAGGGAGCCTCCACGGTTCAACAGCAACACCTCTGTGAGAAAAGAGTGTTTTTCTCCCAGATTCTCCGTCACGGGCAGCATTCCGCCCTGAGGTGGACAGTAATAACCCCAGGTCTGACATCACATTACCCCTGTCACAGAGATTACAATAATATCTCAGGACCAAAACCCTATGCGTGATTGAAGCTTATTTATAACCATAAGCATCCCTGCATGGTGTAGGCGAATTAAAAGTGTGCATGCCTCAGTGAGCAATCCCCACAAATGCATGTGTTCATGTGGCTGTGCATACATGCCCTGCATCTCCCAGGCTGTTTCCATTGCAAGCAAGCGTTAAGTAGCCTTGTGGGGAAGCTGTAATACAGACTAATGCACCTGAGAGCCCTGAAATCTATAGCCATCATCTACATCTCCCTGATATTACTGGAACCGTCTTACTGTTTCTGATAGGAATCTCCAGAG
>VUQR01000729.1:17733-35162 GCA_015108515.1 Hemichromis elongatus
GAGAGTACGAGGGGAGAAATGCACCTCTCCATTTCCTCAAGGTTATTCACCTTAATGCACGCTGAAATCAATGTGAAATTGAACTGAAAATTGAACTTTCAGCTCAGTAATGTGGAAGACATGTTGTTATTAAATCTTTTCCTATAGCCATGAAACCGGCTGACTGATAGTTGAACGCTTTTGAATGCGTGTTTTCAAAACCATGGCACCATGGAGTGTTTTATTGAGACCCTCCCCTTGGTCCGCTGGAGACGAAGGCTTCACGGGGGCTCCATAGCCGCCACTTAGAGGAAGTATCGATGGAGCATCAGCCACCTAGCAGGCTGTGATTAGCTGATGTGGGGAGCTCGATTCAGTGTTGGTAGGGGGGCGTCATTGCTCTCGAGCTGGGCGGCATCTGTTGCGCCCACCATCCCCGTTTAGCAGGACAGGTGTTTTGATGTAGGCCGCGCACAGACTTCTGGGTCTCGCTGTAATCTCCGCTGTGGCCCCCCTCATAGAAGTCACCACAGTTTTCCCGACCGGTGCTGTGTTTGTGTGCGTGTGTGTGCGTCCTCGACCGCGCGCCCGCGCGCACGACGAAAGCCAGCTGGCACGAGTCGCCATGGTAACACACACCGGTTTCACGAAATCCGTCGGTGCTTAAGGGCAAGAGAGGAGAGATGAATAAACTAATGAGATTATAAATTATTGTCGGTATAGCTGAAAAGTCGGGTTTTTTTTTTTTGGTTTTGTTTTTTTACCGGGATGCATAACCGGGCAACGTGAGGAGAAGGTTTATGGGGCCTATTGTCTGTGACTCTGTTGTGTCTCCTGTAATCTGTTTATGATGAGGAACTGAACTGGCTCCTCTGGTGAAGAGGAACCCACCCTGCGCGCTTTGTGCCTCATATACAAACTAGCAGTTGCGCGCCGCCTTATTACGTGATTAATTCTAGCGTCTGCCCCGTTCCCTCCCTCCTATGAATTACCTAGTTGTGTTTGAGATGAGGAGAGGATTCTCCATTATTACGCCCAGGTTACAACTCCGCGCATTGCACGCCTGTTCAGCAGACCAGTGCCGCAGCTCCCACGGGCTGCACTGTGGAGAAGCGGACCTGCATCCTAAAGCCAATCGTTTTTTTTCCTTCTTTCTCTCTCTCTCTCTCTCTCTAGCTCTCTCTCTCTCCCAGTTTTTATCCTCCACCTCATTGCAGTCTTATCACGCCCCCCCACCTCCCTGCTCTGGTCCCCCCCTCCCTCCCCATCCGCCTCAGCCGCTACAGGAGAGGAGAGAGGGAGAGCGAGAGAGAGAGAGGGAGAAGAGTGCGGCTGAATGTGAACGACATGTCGACAGTCAGCCTCTAAAGTGTTTTCTCGGTCGTTCTCTAATTCTTTGGCGGCGGACTGAGTGAGTATTACCCGCATCCCTGCTCTGCTAAGCGTCGCTGTGTGGATCAGAGAGGCTGGTGAGGAAAGACAGACAATGAGGAATGCAATTGGATTGCGTTGCTCTGCCAAGGATTTTCATACATAGCCTGGTAAATGTCTTAATAGGTTCTGTTAATGACTAGGCTGTTTAATTGGTCATGCCTTAATTCTTCTAACTATTACAATTTGTGTGCTGTAATGTTAGGGGCTAATTGATTTTCTTGAAAGGCTGTGAGCTATCCAGGCTCATATCCCCATACATTTGATCAGTGATGCTGCTGCTTGCCTGATAGTGCGGGTCTGTGCTGGGAGCAGGGGCCCATGTAAAAGCCTGTGTGAAGCTTGGTGAGTGTGTATTCTGACGGACAGAGAGGACAGAGAGATAGAGACTGGAATTATGTGACATGAATAATACGGTGAAGAATAAGCAGTGACTGTCATCTCTGGTTCGCTTGCGTCAGTGTGCAGGTCTGGAGGAGAGGGGAGAGTGAGGAGGAAAAAAAAACAACTCAGAAAGACTAAAGAAAGACTGGGAGGGAAGCCACACCTGTGTCAGGCCGGTTTTCAGATGGACAGGAAGACAGAAGGACAGAGACAGACGCACACAGAAGCACAGGCAGAGTTCTGGGCTGCCACCAGTCAGTGCTTAAGTCCTTTCGTTTCTTGTTACCATAATGATGCAGAGCTATGCCGACTGCTGACTAGTCCACTCGGCTGATTGGAGAAAGAGGCTTGACTGTGTTTCTTCTCATTAAGGAGAGATGCCCATCCACTAAAGCAGACTCTAACAGGATGGATCCCAGTGGTCTATCTGGACTCTGTATTGATCTCCTCTATACAGGGGGGCCACGGTCCAAGTAATAAACAATACATATATAGACTGAAGACCCAGTGGGACTCTGAATGGGCGGTATTTTGTATTGTTTTCCAATTTGTCCAAAACTGTTGAGCCTGTTTTGTCCTGTGAAGCACAGATGCTCCAAACACTTTGATACACTGATGACTGTTTTTCACTTCTCCTTATGCTTTCTTCCTTTAAAATCGTGAGGTTTTTCAACAAGTATCACAGCATTACACTGGTTTGTTATGAAAGCTCACACTCATCTACACGTGTCTAGCTACCTGTTTCTGTACTTGGCAGGCTATAAAAGCCTACTTTTTGGATATGGTTTGACCTTTTTCACATTGTGTGCAACACACACGCATGAAACTTGGCTCCAGCACAGTTTCTCTGTGAGGCGGGCGTACATTGTGTGCAGGGCAAGAGGAGGGCTTTGATGTAATCAATATCAGATTTCAGCTGTTTCACTGTGAGCTCTCATCCTGAGTGGCAGCCTTGACTGACTTCTTGCTGCTTATGCAATCCCACTCTTCTCTCCCACCTCACCCATTTCCTCTTCCTTTGTACCTACTCTCCGCACATTACTCCTCCTTTATACGTCTGTCTCTCCTTTACTCCCTTCCTTCCCCTTGTTCCCATTTTCCTCGTCCTCCTCCTCCTCCTCTTCTCATTTCTACCTCTCCCTTCATCTTTCCCCCGTCATAATCATCTCCGTGATTGCTCTTCCTCTCCCGGGCGGTGATGTTTTCACTCCTGCCTCCTTGTCTAACTCGCTGATGCTAGATTATTGCTGTATGATTACAGCTACCATACCATCATGATCATTATTGCATTTCGCATGGCAGTGTTCAACACTGTATGAGCAGATCGAGATGCTTTATCCAATTTAGATCTCATTAAGACTCGAGAGGAAATATCCCCGTGCAGCACTCACAATCTCAGCTGTTTTTCGCTTTTCTTTTCTTTGTTGTTGTGCCAGGAGTTCTGCAACTCATTCTCTTGTTATTACGGTGCCGCTCTCATCATCGTCACGACCATCATCACTATCGCCGTCAGTTCACGTTCCTGCCTGTCGTCGCACTGATTCACGCCACCCCCACCTTTTGAACAATTTTTGAAGAGTTTTGATTTTTCAGCAAAGCTTTTCACTCCACTGTCATTATCACAATAATGATTATGACAGGACTCGATGGCTGTTGATAACCCAACATATTTTTCTGATTGATAATATGAGGTATTTTGTGCCTCATCCCTCTGTTCTCTTGATTGCCATTCATCTTTTTAAATGGAGCAGTTCATTAGACAGAAGCATTATGAGTCTGATTTGCATTTACCCATATTCATATTGCATACATTAAAACAAAACATGCGTGACATTTCGGCTTCACTCGGCATTTGAAAATACAGATGAATACATTCATCACAACCCCCTACCCCACCACTTATTCAGAAAGCCACTCGGAAAAAGGATAAAACGTGATTCACAGGTGAACTAGCCCACGTGCGTGTCTTTGTTTTGCATTTTCAATGTCAACATTTGAATTTTTAATTCAAAAGCGAAATTGTAGCAGCTGAGAGATTCTTCATCCAGTTGTTTTGAAATCAATTTGTCCTGGTTTTGCAAACCCTCTAAGCCTTGTTTTCCTGTTAAGAATACAAGCACATGTATACATGGTGCACGGCTATGAAGCCGTACTGTGGCCTTCCTATATACCTTCATTCCAGCATAATGCTGTTCCATCCTCATGACACTACAGTCTGTGTGATTTAACATTTATTTTCTGACTGCTTTGGTATGCCTCTGATGTATCATCCATCGGATTCATCCTGAACTGACTTTTGCTGCTGCCTCCCTGGCTGTTTGCCCTCTTTTAACAATGCGTTTGTGTGATTGTGTGTGCGTTTGCCTCAACGGGCAGTGCGGTGAAGGCCTGATGCCGGGCTGTAGCCGCAGGCTGTTGAGCTGAGAGGGAGAAGCAGGAGGATGCAGTGGGTCACTCTGGCGGTGGCCCTGGGGTGTGCGCGTCTCTCCCAGGCGTCGCACACCCCCACCCCCACCCCCACCTCCACACACACCCCTCTCGTGGACAACTCCGAGGAAGAAGTGGACGAGCCGTGCTTCGAGCCGTGCACGTGCGAGGTCAAAGAAGGCGTGCTGCACGTGCACTGCGATGGGCGGGGCTTCACAAATGCCAGCCAGGTATGGCTTTCGTCTTCATTTGTCTGGCCACGCATGTGGAGCTGCACTTCACTTTACTGCGCTGTCACTTATCTTATTAGAGCCCCATATCTCCCAGTCTAATATCCTGCCTCTAATGTGGCTTAGGGCTGTTTCTAACTGCTAAATTTATGTAATTAATAAGATAACTAATCAGACCTCTAATTAATCATTCAGGTGTCACAGTCATGGGTCCGCCCTTTCAAACTCAACCTCCAGAGGAACTCTCTAAGGCGTCTCTATAGCAACGGGTTTCAGCACCTTGGCAACGCAGTGTCGATAAACCTTGGCAACAATGCTCTCCAGGACATCCGAGTGGGAGCCTTCCACGGGCTCGCCAAACTGAGACGTCTGTACCTCCATGAGAACAAGCTGGAGGTTTTCAGAAATGACACCTTCGCCGGCTTAGAGGCTCTGGAATACCTCCAGGTAGTCCCGAGGAGTTAATCCATGTTGATTATCCACGATTGACTTAATTATTGACAAATTTGTCCAGGATTACTATAGATAGCTGTGACAGAAATAGTCAATGGCTAGCAGGTGGTCTGTGTGAAAAGATCTCCTCAGCAACTCTGTGCATTTTTGCAAATGAAGAGCTCTCAGTTGAGTTTACTTTCCAATTCGAGCAATTGCTCATTCGTCACATCTTTTCTTTCCTACCTGCAGGCCGACTACAACGTGATCAAACGAATTGACAGCGGTGCTCTGAGGTTCCTCTACAAGCTCCGTGTTCTCATCCTGAATGACAACCTCATCCCTAACTTGCCTCCTCATCTGTTCAGGTTGGATTTTGATTATTTTACTGCAGAGCTTTTAAATTATGCCAGGACTGATCTGTAGAAATATCAGTGTCGGACATAATTAGTCACGCTGTACTGCTGAATTAATGTTCCTGTGGCATACTATTTCATATCATAAGAGATGGATTAATCATCAGATAAAATGCTGGCTCCTCTGTGATTGAATGTGTGAATTTTATTTTACTATAACAGTGTCCTTTCATGTGAACTAGCAAACTATTTCCCTCCTCCTCCTGTACCAGATCTGTGTCTCTGACTCATCTGGACCTGCGGGGAAACCGTCTGAAGAGCCTGGCATATGCTGGGACCCTGGAGTACGTTGGCCGCTCCCTGATGGAGATACAGCTGGAGGAGAATCCCTGGAACTGCGGCTGCGAGGCAGTGCAGTTACAGCAGTGGCTGGGTCAGATTCCATACACGGCGGTAGTCGGGGATGTTACATGCGAGTATCCCTTCCACCTTCATGGCAAAGACCTGAGGGAAATCCCTCGCAAAGAACTGTGTGCCGACCTGCCAGATAAAGAGCTGCAAGCAGTGGGGAGTGGTCCATCAGCAGGATCACAACCCCAGCATTTGCCGCCTAACTCTAAACATCCACCTGGGCGAGTCAGACCAACGAAACCCTCCTCTATGGTGCACGGCTCCCGCCAGAACACTCATACTTCCTCCACTTCGTCATCCTCTTCCTCTGCAGAGCGTAAAGACAGGGAGAGGCACCCAAGGCCGACTAAAAGGCCTCGACCCTCCAGAACATCCCCCACGCCACGCAGTCTGATGCCCAACCAGAATCCCCCGGTGGCTGGTTACCAAACACGGCCCCCCATCCCCATCATCTGTCCTTTGGGCTGCACTTGCAACCTGCACATAACTGACCTGGGTCTCACCGTCAACTGCAAAGAGAATGGCTTCCTCAATGTGTCCCAGCTAACACCTCGGCCTCTCAACGGCCGCAAGCTCTACCTTAGTGGAAATTTAATACAGAGGATCTACCGCACAGACTTCTGGAATTTCTCCAGCCTCGACATGCTTCACCTGGGGAACAACCGCATCTCGTACCTTCAGGAGGGCGCTTTTTCCAGCCTGACGAGCCTGAGGAGCCTCTACCTGAACGGAAACAATCTGGAGCGGCTGAGCCCCCACATGTTTCTAGGATTGCAGAATCTAAGGTAAGAACCTTTTGGATCAGTCACAGCATTTACTTCTATTCACTTCAGACATACATATTAATTAAAACCTCATCAGCTTAGGTATTTAGAGATTTGTTTATAAGTATGTGGAAATTAATTTCACTGTAATACTGGAATGGCACAGAGCAGAACATTTTGATTAACATTATGCCAGAGTTTGATTGAAATGAAAGGTGCCCATTCTCTTCCAGAAGTGTCATTTTTTTAGTCACGCTGCCTGATGCCATGCTTCAGTTTGGGTGTGAGTGACAACGTGAAAATTAATGGGTTTTTGTTGTATTTGCATACAGAGGTGTCGATAAGGCGGTGAGACATTTGGATGATGCCAGGATTTTTTTTTGAAGAAGAAGAAAAGCTTAAAATAAAAACACGCTGTCAGAGTGATGCATATTTGTGTCATAATCGGAATAAGACAGTTCCTTGGTTAATAACCTAAATCCAAAGTCAGTCATTAAACAGTCACGAAGACAGCAGAGCAGACCGAAAAGACTTCTTCTAGCCTTTTGGCTTGCAGCTCCACTATTTTATATTTTAAAGACAGGGTTCCGGGGAAGAAAAATCTCCATAGCCATTTATTTGACTATTAATCAATAATAAAAATCCTCTCTGGACTTTTCAAAATGTCTACCTCTTAACCTCTCGTTAGCCTTTGTTAGCGACTTAATGGTGAGAGAGCTGTACAAGTCATTTAAACCAGATCCGTCACTTATTCTAGCACTATTGGATGACTAGCATGCACAGAGAATTCTCCAGCTGTACTTTGCACACATTTCTGTTATTTAAAAAAAGAGTCCTTTTAATTTGATCTAACAAGATAATCTGATACGCAGAGGCCAGTGTTAGTAGTCATCAGTGCAAAATTACACAATTTTATTTGATAGTGATCAGTTTATAGGCTGCGAACAGGGAATGAGAAGATGAAATCCAATTTCTGGTGTGACTTTGTGACATGAATATTCATTGATGTGATGCACGGCTGCGGCATATACTTGGGAGTTAAATGTATGAAAACGCATCAAAAGGAATGACTAATTTATGCAGAAAGGAAAATGACCTTAGTGCATCACAAAATCACGAGATACAGCTTGGATACAACAGTGTCTTTGCTTGTAAAGTCTGTGACACTGCTATCTTCTTTCCTGTTTATAGGTACCTTTATTTTGAATACAATGAGATCCGTGAAGTGGATCCCGGCACTTTCGACTCCATGCCATCACTCCAGTTATTGTTCCTTAATGCCAACCTGCTGCGGAGTCTCCCTCTTGGTGTATTCTCCAGAGTCAATCTAGCTCGCCTAAACCTAAGAAACAATCACCTGCTACAGCTGCCAATGGAGGGCGTGCTTGAGCACCTCACCGGACTGGTACAGGTTCGTGTAAATTACTACATTCCTAATTGTATTCACTGAATGGCTGTGGCGGTGTGGATGCAGGTGGATGCTTGAGAACACAATTCTGGTCTGCTAACCTCTGTGTGTGCAAATGAGTCAGATACCTGGCACGAGGCTTTCAGCTAATTTAGACCAAATAACATGCATTTTGCTGAGTGACAGTTGCCGGGTGGAAAAATAGAGATTATTGAATTGGATCACTCCCGTTGATTTGCTACACAAAAATGTGCATAATTATACAGAGCATATTTATTTCAAATGTCAGCCGATGAGATTAAAAGAACTAATACATTGCCAAGACACATTATATTATCACAGCTTGATGAAATAAACAAAACAAAAATCTTGGATCAAGTCATGGCCACGTTTAAAAACTTCTGGCAGCCCCTGGTCTCCTGGCCTCTGGCACAGCTGCAGTTTTCTCTGATATCTGAAGCGTCTGTTGTTTTGTGGGCTCTGCTGTGGCTTGTGGGACTACGGTTGCGCCTCAGGTATTCTAATTGGAAAATTGCAATTGACTTGATTTGCATAAGTGGTCTTAATAAATCAGGAGCTAAACTGGAGAAAGCTGAACCTCTCAAGTTTTTGTGAATGCTTGTAATTAAAGTACCTTTCAGTAAATAGACTGTATAAACTGCTGTTATGTGGTAAATCCAGCTTTTTTGTGAGAGCTTACCTCGCACATTTGACTGCAGCTTTATGTGACTGGTTGCTATACACGACGCACCAATAAGGACAGAAAGCGAGGTGTTACATTTTTTTTCTTTTTTTTTTTTATCCTGCCTCCTCTCACTTCAGCAAATTTAGTGTACCAGGCTTTTCTTAGACAGCCCGAGTAGAATGAGGTAAGGTGGGTGTAGATTAGCCCGAATGTCATTGTGAATTTCCATTTTTCTTTGCTCCATGCAAAATTCCTGATCCTAGGTAGTGTGGGTGAGACTGGCAGTTCAGAGGCTGTTTCTAAATCTTTGCTCGGGGAAGGGACGACAGTAGTTCACGGAGCTGGAGGAGCCATGTAAAAGTGTATTATGGGTTTTTCTTTTGCACTGTTATACACCTCTGATGTCCAAGAGCATTAAAGCATTGACCAAATGGAAGCACACAGTGGGCTGTATTCATAAAGCTCAGCAGTACCTCTATTGTAGTCCCTCAAATCTGTGCCACCGTAATTGAATACATTCATTTACCAGGGTTGTTATTACTCTGACAAAGCCACATTAAGGCTGCCCATAGACCACGTAAAATAATGTGACAATGATATCACCTGTTGACTTACTGCTGGCCTGTTTGAAGCTCGGGATGAGGGATTTCTGGGCGCTGTCGTGTGCTTTTGGAGCCAGAGTTTGCACAGGAAAAAAAAAAAAATCAAAGGGTAACGCAGATGGAAACGGGGTTTAGCTCGCAGCTGCAGTAAAAAGCAGTCCATTTTGTTAATCATAAAACAGCAGCATGTATAGCTTAGAGTCATTGTCACCATCAAGAGCAGGATTATACAGTTACACCCACTTATATACACTGATATGAAAATACCCTGTTGATGTCAGTGTAATTTAAAAAAAAAAAAAACATATTAGCGTGACACCAAAGAGAAAAATTCAATTCATTCGCTCTGGTGTTTATGATTTCTTAACTAGAAAATGAATAGCAGCTCCACGGCAGATGAACCTTAAACCAAAAGAAACTCGAGTTAGGTGACTCAGTATCTGAGTGGAAGTACAGTTCAGAAACACATATGTGTTTCTCAGTAAATGCAAAGAACGTGTTGTGCAGCAGAGCAGCGCATCCCTGTCATTGCCAGCTGCAATGAAGAAACTTGCCCATGGCCACGTTTCACTTATATAAACACAAACAGCTAGTCTGTCTCTGACCGACGATAACAGCTGTAAAATGGCCATTTGTTGCTTTTACACTTTGGTTCTGTATGGATTACAGAAACAAGATGTGAAGTGTTAGAGAGATTTCGAGGTGGTGGTAGGTGGATTTGCTTATCTCTGGACAGAGCCATGCTAGCTGCTTCCAGGCCTTTTCTAGCTGTAGCTTCATACTCAGAGTGTTTTGGAGCGTTTTTATTTCCGCCACAGATGTAAATATAGAATCTTCTCAACACAATAACAAGCAGTCGGGATGTTTATGAAGCTGAAAACAAGTTATATTTTCTTGCAATACAAGCCAGCATTTCAACTGAAATGGCACAACAAAGATTTTTTTGTTTTTTTGAATAAAAGTGAAAGTATCTGTAATCATTTTAAATGGTGCTCTGAAAAGATGTGTTTTCTGTTTCAGTACAAAAGATATCTTTGGTCTCATTGACTGGCTAAGTACTCCGATTTAGCATTAAATGCCAACTCATGCAGGTGATGTGAGGTGAAATTTCTTATAGAACAAAGGCGGGATTGTCCTATTATTATGATAAGAGTGTATGTTAATAGTATAGTATAGTATGTTAATAGCCACTCAAATTAAATTATGTGTAGGTATAGCAATGCATAGGTTAGTAATTGATGCAGTATTACCGAAGAGCTGTTAATGTTACATAGTGTAGTAAAAAGTTAAATCCTCTTTGTCACAGTGTTTTCAAAAGAAACAAACTGAATTCAATTATAATTCTTTTTAAACACAGCTGTGGCTGTGCACTTGAAAGTGGGTTTTTTTGTCCATAATGTGTTCACATATGGAGCAATAATAAATGGCCATAACTATCTTTAGCAGCTGTGACAAGTAAATTCGTCTTCTAGGGTGTACAGTCTGTTTGGAAGAACTGATAGAACGGCTTCCATTGCTGAGTGCTCTTTCTCATTTTATTTTATTTTTTCTCCAAGTAGTGTACCAGACTCTCATGTCCACATAATAACAGTTTGGAGCACATTTCAAAATCAAAGATATCTCATACAGCTGCATTAAAAGACAGTGTTTATTTTCCCTCCGAATAAAAGATCAAGGGCTTCTTTCCAGGCTCGCCATGTTACGCTGATGTTCAGCAATCACACGGAGGCAGAGATGCCAATTTCTTCACCGACAGTAGCCTCGGTGGACCAGAAACTCTCGCTCTTTGCTCTGTGCTATTACTACTACTCTCTCTCTAGCTACATGAAACACAAACAGCTGGATAGAGAAAGTTCATGCCCCTTCTCAAGGGGTTGTTGAAGCCGCTCGGGAAAATATAGGAAATCGCTATCTGAGGTAGAAGTCTACGAAGGGGAGCACGAGTACTCCATGAAAGTAAATTACAACACTTGAAAAAAATAGAATAAAATAAAAATCTCTGTGAGTGCACTTAATACCACAGTCTGATGAAACATAAAAGTGTAAGTGGAGGGCATCTGTAAGTTGGCATAATTCTTTGGTTTTCTATGTATAGCACCTCACATTCTACCAATGTAGCCGTAAAGACAGATTTTGAATGCGCACGTTTTTCAGAATAAACACAATTATGCATATGCTGCGGATTCTTCTTGAGTCTTTCCGCGTTCGCTCTGTGCGTGTATTATTCAAAAGACAAAGAAACACATTCATCAGTATGGAGAAGGCTTGGCAAGCTGAAGCTCAGGGGCGTCTCGTCACCAGAGACTACAGCCGAATCCCTGCGCCAGAACTTCCAAAACCTGCTTGTATTGACTTTATTTCTGTGAACTAACTGGAGCAATTCTAATGACTGACAGGATGTTTGGGCAAAGTGATCAATTAGAAGGCACACGGCTCACTAAGAACGTTCTGAATTTCTCCCCTGATGTGAATTTTTTTATAGCTCTCAAATAAACTTTGTACGATTATTGCCTGATCTTTGCTCTCTGTCATAATGATAAAAACCCACAAGAGCAAATATGCTCTTCTGCGGTTAAAGCAGGGCCATTTCAGTCCTTTATTTAAGTCAGGCTGAATATATTTTCTGACAAAAGAGGGTTTCCAGCATATCATCGCAGGCTGGATTAAAGCAATGAATACTGGTTTGGTTAGTGTGCCACTTTTTATTGTCAGTTTAGTGTACGTGACTTACTCCAAGCCTTTGTGTTCACAGAATGTGCATAATGGTATCATGCGCTCATATTTTCCCCGCACCTGCCGGGCTAACTGAGGGTCTATAATTTCCTGTCACAACACAAGCTATGATTGACAAGTTGACAGCAAATCGCACACTAGGTGACCAGGCGTATAAATTGTAAACAGTGTTGGATGTGTTGGACAGATGCTTTGAAAAGAGAAGGGGATAAAGCCTTTGGGATTTGCGTGAAAGAAAACAATAAAATGCTTCAAGAATTTCCACCAGATGTAAGACTGTCATTATGAAAGTTATGAAACAGCAAAAACAAACTGACACTTTGGTCATGCAGTGTTTCTTTAAAATGTCACTTTGCTCATTCGCGCTGCGTTAGAGGCTAGATTCGTCACAGTAATGCAGTGGATGCTTTTCAGTGGACTTTTAATATGAGTGAGTGAAAACTGCTGCATAGTTTCTCTTCGCCTTCCAGTTGCAATTACGCTATTATGAAAGCCACACAAAAAGCCCACAGTGGGCTAACTTCAATAAAGTGAAGGAGCATCCGGTTGTTCAGTGTGAGGCATGGGGAGGTAGCTGTATCATGGCTCCCACAACAGCAATGCTGAATCATCTCGGAAAGCATCCATCTATTCCTGCAAGCCAGGGAGATAGCCTAACCGAATTAGCATGACAACATTTGTGCGAGCTCCTTGGAAGTGTGACAGAGAGAATATCAGCTTTCATTGCCAATGTCATTGCTAAAGATATGGAACAGATGAGTTCTGTAGACAATACAACGTGATGTAAGTGATTCCCTTCGTGCATAATCTGCTTTAGGCTTTTCAGAGCGCAGCAAAGTGAATATTTGAGTTTGTTTTAAGGCGCACAATCAATAGCTTGCAATGAGAAAATGGATTTGCACGCGTACCTATTGGATTATAGCACAGGGGAGAGTTGCATCACGTCCTGTTAAAAACAAAGTGCTGTGATACTCTTGCACGCTCGTCACATAAAACATTTTAGTTTTATGAAAAAGCACTTCTATATAAACTCGAATGGTGTCTATTTAAAACTTTAGTTTTCCTATAATGTGCTATAGCACGTGGTTTTTCTGTGAGAGCACTCGCTGCTGGGACAAGTTGAATATTGAGGATATATCCAGCCTGGGCACCGTCATCTGGTAAACGCAGCACTTTAATGTTTTGATGACCCTATAATGAGAGTTTTTACATAATCTGTGCATTCATCACATGCATATTTTAAAAATAATTTGGAGCTACTGGTCAGTGTGTAGAGCCATTATATCAACTCTGAAAAACTCATTTTCCATACCTTATTACTTGGAAAGGGTTAGAGATATAATTTTTCTGGTTGTCATCTAAGTAGGAGCCGGAGCCATCAGCCCATTCTTCAGCACAAAGTCAGAGAAATTATCTACTGCACGGCAGACCAGTAATTACACTATTACTACACAATGACAACACACTGTATTTTTAATGTATTTCTCCAGGTGGACCTGCAGCAGAACCCATGGGAGTGCAACTGTGAAGCTGCTCCACTGAAGCGTTGGCTGGAGGGGCTCAGTGCTGTGGTTGTGATGGGAGAGGTGGTGTGCCATTCCCCGGATAAGACCAAAGGTGTGGACTTGCGATCCCTCTCCATGGAGCTGCTCTGCCCTGAGCTGGAGCCTCAAGAGGACCAAGAGCAGGAGGCACAGACAGCCACCTCCACGGCCGCAGACAGAGACGTATCGGTTAACTACCCTGGCTCAGGCGTCGGTCCCATTCCTGGGAAGGATTCAATCCCTCTGTCGGTCTTAGTGCTCAGCCTGCTTGTGTTGTTTGTCTCTGCTTTTTTTGCGGCTGCGGCACTAATCGCCTACGCCCTGAGGAGGAGAGACAAGCTGCCGTTCCGCCGCCAGGGAGAGGTGGATTTGGCCGGCATCCACATGGAGTGCGGGATCTTCACTGAGCAGACGCACCACCATCATCATCACCACGGTCTCCCAGAGACGCCGCCTCTCCCTCCGCCCGAACACAACCACGTGTACGACACCATTCTGCCCCCAGAGGCCACCGCTAAAGGCCCTAACTCTGCCGCGGCATCACATATGTGTAGCAACCCCATCTACAAAGATGAGCAGGACGCAGCGGTGAAACAGCGGCCGCAGCAGCAGCAACAGACGTTTGCGGCTTCAAAAGAGTGCGAGGGGGGTTACTGCTCTGCAGCAGAGAAGGAGAGGGAGTGGGCTCTGGAGGTGTCCTCGTCACCCATCAACACTGTTACAGGAGCCATGGGACCACTCGCTGGCCTCCACGGGAACGGCATCCTGTGCCCCACAGTAATCGACAGCCAGGGCCCCACTCCTAAAGTGGAGCTGGTGGACTGTCTCTTCAGACTTCCAACTCCTGAGTTCAGAGATTTGCCCGATAGGTATGTGAGGCCCCCGCCCCGCTACCCCCACCCCCAAGACTCCAAACAGGACGCAAGACCCGACCAAACGCTCGTGGTCACCACCACCACGAGCTCCACTCCAGGTGGTAGCAGTCAGAGTGAGCAGGGAGCTGGAGAGCAGAGAGCCAGACTGAGGACCACACCAGACTACATGGAGGTGCTAGACCGCTCTTACCAGTTTTAACGCACCTCCTCTTTCTCCCTCTCCTCGTCCTCCTCTTCCTGCTACCCATCTTCTCTTGTCTCTTCATCATCTCCCTCTCTGGTGGTGAATCATCCAGTAACAATGACTTCTGTACAGAGGTTGGCTTTGAGAGGAGCCTGTGGGGGAGCGGGACTACACTACAGACTATGTTTATTCCTGGATAACGAACTGAGGTCACTTTTTGTATTTTCCCCACTACTGGCATATAGGTTGGTTTTTTGGCAAGGAGTAGCTGATCACTGATCTCTGCCTGGAGGCAAAACTTCAGCTGCAGCTACTACAGTATCTTTTTCTTCTTTTTTTTTTAAAGTACTGAGGCTCGGCTTTTCTACTCGGCGCCACAATTAGCGGGACACGGCATGGTGGTGGTGGTAGTGGGCGTAGATGTTCATAATATTGCTCTCAAAAGACCTGCGTGGAGGTGAAACACACCAGCTCTTCAAAGCATCATCAAACACAGAGTCGTGAACTGTGACAGCCTCGAAGTTTGGAGCAAGCTGGGTGGACACGTTAGGATGGAGACCAGACAGAGAAAAGCAAGAAGAGAAGTAACTGAAAACAGCCAAGTGCCTTAGCAATGAACAGCCAGCAGTGTGGTCAATGCTTATTTTTCTATGAATACAGATCTATTTATCTAAACAAAGAGGTTTGACTACCAATGGATGGGACGCTGATGGACGACTGAGACTAATCAAAAACCCGCCGAATAATTGCATTCCCCCGGATGAGCCAAAAATAATAATATACCCAGTCAATATTGGAGTTGTTTGTATGCAGTTCTGTTCATTTTCATCATCTCATCCAGTTAACTTAATTTGCTTAACCGGTTGATTTTTTTTTACAGGGCTACGATGATGGACATATCCAGGAATTTGCTGTGTGAAATTATAAAACGGTTCTGGTTTTATGGGAAAAAAAAGGATACAGTTTTTTTTTTCTTTGGTTTGTTTGACTCAAAGACAAAACAAAGGAAATTATAGAAGGACATTAAGGCAATGGATGCATCTTGGATTTCTTAATCAGCCAGACTTAATGGGGCCACGAGGACCTCTGCTGCACATTTTCATTTTCATCGGACACAGGCACAGAGGTTATTGTATTGATTTTTAAGTATTTCTCAGAGGAAAATTGAATGGCAAAAAAAAAGATCAATGGACAAAAAAAAAAACAGGACGTAAAAGGCATTTTTTGTCTAAAAAAGAAAAAAAAACAAAAGAGACAGACACTTCTATCAACTATCGATTATTATCTTTTACAGAGGTACCTTTTTATGCTTTCATCTCTTACCAATAGTAGAGGCAGTTGTGAATATATTTATTCTTAGTTTTCGCGTGTTGAAGCTCTCCTGTAAGGGATCATGTTATATTAATGTATAGGATGGTTCTGCATCTGGTTCAGCCTTCTTACCGCCGACCCACGAAATACAATAAAGGGTGCTACATAAAAAAGCTACTGTGTAACCGCTTCACACATACATACGCTTGCCCTGACCCCCATAAATGCACACTCACTCTGCCCGTTTGCTTTAATAGTGTATGAAAGAGACGGCTTGAGGTATGCTAAGCCTCTAAGCTTGTCCATGCAGCGTGTTGCGGAGATCAGATGAGAGTTGAGCAAAGCTGGCTGCCTGCAGGGTTCCTCACACACTAAAGGGTGGAGATAGAAGCTAATAGTGTGAAATCTACCACATTAATGGTATAAAATAAATACAAGTCCATTGGGTGAAATAAGGACATAACTGGGGGCCCTGTGGCCAAGGTCGTGAATTGCTCCATCTCTTTCCGGCTAGTGTTTCTTTCATAATGATCTTCCTTCTCTCTTCTGCTTTCATCTTTCCATCTGATTTGTTCTCTTCTCCCCTTTTCCTCTGCTCTTTATTCCTCTGCTCTCCTCCTCACCTTTTCCTTTTGTTCTTTCTTCTCTCCTCTATTTCCCCTTCCTTCTCATTGCTCTGGCTGTCAGCTCAGCCTTGCAGGACGGACACGGAGAGGTGCTGTTCAATATGCTGCTCAACACACAGGTAGCTCGCATTCAAGTGTGTGTGTGTGTGTGTGTGTGTGTGTGTGTGTGTGTTTTGTTTCTTTCTGCTGTGCTCTTTCCATCCTTCGGTGATGAGTGCAGTTCTTCAGACGCCTCCTCACTCTCAGTGTTCAGAACTCTGTTGCACAGATAATCCCCCTGTGGGTGCGTTTGTGTGTGCGTGTGCGCACAGTCGGGACTTTGTGTATTCAGAGGGGTGTGCCTTTGTTTGTAGGTGTGTGTGTTTAAGAAAGTGTGTGAAGCCGGGCGTTTGTGCGGCTCGCCTGTTTGTGTGCGCGTGACGGGGAGAGTGAGTGCAGCGGCACAGCCTCAGTCCAGCCTTAATCCTCTAAGCTGTGTAGTTCACTCATGCCACATCAGCCCCATTGTGTCTACAGACAAAGAAGCCCAGTTAAAACTAAATGCCAGTTAGAGCAACAAACGACTAATTATAGCATCATTCTCTCCATCCTGTTCGCTCTCTTTTCCTCACTTTTAATGCTTCCTTCTCACTTCCTCGACCACGAGCATGTCTAATTTTTGCAGCCCTCTCTGCTCTGGACCCGTTTCAGAGTGTGTGTGTGTTTGTGCTTGTGTATGGGTGCGAGTGTGTCTATGTTTTTGGCTCTTGTGTTTCCCTGTATGCTCGTGTATGTGTCTGTGTATGTGTGTTTGACTATCTGACAGCTTTGCCATGGTTCATGTGTTTGGGTCCTGTCAGAGCTGTCCTGTCACTGTGTGAAAAAAATCATTCATTTCCCAGAGTCGAGGATGAAAGAGTCTTTAGACTTCAAACGCCTGTGGGCCTCTGTGGCTTAGATTGCCTCTCGCTCTTCCACCACCACCATGTCATTTATTCCTTTAAAAAAAAAAAAACAAAAAAAAAAAAAAGGGGGTTTGGGGGGGGGGGGGAGGGGGGGAGGAAAAAA
>VUQR01000732.1:8035-30665 GCA_015108515.1 Hemichromis elongatus
GGGGGGGGGGGGTAATCTTTCACATTAACATGCAAACATAGATTGTTTTCTCATATTTTGTGTCCACCATCGTTAAATTTGTATTGTTGATCTTACCTGCTGCCAGGGATATTAGCTGATCTAAATCAATATGCCCTGCATTTGTCAAGGCTCATTGATTGCTTGCATTTTTTCAGAGTATGAACCCAATCTGAAATGGAAGAAAAGAACCCCCCATCCCTGACAGCATGTATGAACTCGAAGGAGTCAGACTCAAAGAAGCAGCTTTCAGCTGCTCCCTTTATTTCCAAGGGGAGTAGCCAGAGCAGATGAACTGGCACAGATTTCACAATGATGCAAACCTGCCATTTATCCAGATTAGAGACCAGCTCTGGCAGCACTCTGGCTTGTGACCCCCAATGGGTTTGAATCTGCCTATTAACTCCAACTGCAGATCTTTTCCATACTACTACTCCATTCCTACTTTTGCCTCCTCTATTTCTGTTTCCTAGATAAAATATAAAATAATATATTGGCGGGGATATAGCACACTGCTTAGCTTGTTGTTTCAGGACTGTGGACAGGAGTCCTGTTTGTTGCGTGTACGAGCCTTTCTGTGAAACGGAGCAGAGAAGATTGATAGGCAGAGAGAACCTGTAACTTAGTCTGGTTTCTTAACCTGCTTGCTTTTCAACACACAGGAGGGAAATTTTACAGGGAGAGCTGCAAGAAATGAAGGTGTCATTTCTATGTGATGTCACATACAACGGCATATGTTGTAGCTGTCACGCAAACATGAGGAAATTTTAATTAAAAAACAAAACAAAGAAAAAAACTAATTAAAGTCAGTGTAAAGGATGCTCCTCATTGGTCCTTCAGAGATGAAACTGGTCCTATTTTTCATTTATTAATCTACATTTATTTTTTTTTATTTTTTTTTGCTGTCCTGAGTTCAGCTGGACACCGGCTCCAGCAGAGATTCATTTCAGCGTAATAAAGCAAATGTAGTGACACAAAGACACTGACGTGGATATTAAGAACTGCAGAACAAAGCTTCAATGTGAAAGTCTCCAATCTTTTGGAGAGGCAGTGGCTGCTATTTTTACACTGACCCCATTGCAGGTTAGCGGCTGTGCGCCCTGATCAGTAGATACTAAATGTAATCCCAATCAATCTTCACCTCTCTACCTGTTTGCTGATAGAACAAACAAAAACGATCATCTTTTTCTTCTCCCTTTTTTTTTAAATGATGCCTTGGTTTGCTGTTTAGTTCACTTTATTATTAAAAAATAACCCAAAATAGGTGTTATAGCTCTCTGCCCAACGTGCTACATCTGATCTGAACCAGACATAAGGAAATCATGTTCCAGTCCTGCTTATAACAACAGCAGCCAATAAAACTTACACAGAATTTGCTCTTCCAATTTTTGTTTTTCATTTTAATTTTTTAATCCGCCAAGTTTGAGACGAGCTTCCTTCAGGTCCCTCCAAATAAGCAGAGTTGTGTGTATTGTTTTATTGTAATCACATTACAACATAGTAATGCATTACAGTGCTAAATTGTGTAATCGCATTACAGTTAAATTATGTCATTAGAGCATTACAGAGGTTCTTGAGTTACCTGCACATTAGGCAAACAGAAAAGAAACAAACAAACAAATATGCCTTTGTTTTCCTAAGCATCTGCACTACAATCAGCTGATTTGAGTTTGTGCAAAGTGAGAAGGAAAAACGGTGGAAAGATCTACAACTTCTGAGGGGGGGAGAAATGGACATTACCTTTATTTTTATTGCGTGAAATGACAAGGGTACGACGGTAAAGCGCAAACTAGATCCAGGACAGGAAATAATTGCATTATACGGCTAGCAAAACACAAGGTCTTTGAAAGCATCTGCACAAACAACACGCTAACACAAAGCTAGCGAGGTATGCAGTGTAATGTTAAGCCCGAGTGGATGCTAACCCCATCCTCACAGCTTGAACCTGATCAAATAACAGCTTTTAGCATTGTAGCCTCCATTTTTACCTACAAATGGTTCTACAGTATAACAGCAGTAGCGATCACTTCAAGGCCTCTTTGGGCTGGTTTTTAGCTTTGCTTCATGCTAGTCGGCTTGTGTTCAAACCCAAACACTAAAAAGAGACCTTGAGTTTGTCCTTATTAGGAGAGAGATTATAAGACTTATATTGTAAATAAATAGGCATTTCAGAAGTAAAATAAAGATATTAGGTTATGGCAAAATGTCTTCTTACCTTGGCAGCCATGCGAGAGTAAAGGGCATTCTGATCCTGCGCAGAGCTCATCTTCTCCCTTCTCACCATCTCCTTTAGACCGACATTGTCATCATCCTGGAAATAACGGACACGCTGGCCGTCAACATGCGTCTCGATCTGAAACGAGGCAGAAAGTAGGAAGCTTGTAAAAAAGAAGCAAAGAGAGACAAGACTGTGGAGGAAAAAGTTTAAAAATCACTGGAAATTGGGTTCGGTGTGTAGAAGATTAAAGTCTATTCAAAATGTCTGAAATCATAAATTTGACGGGAGGTGAGAGACGGTGGACAGAAGAAAAAAAAAGAGGAAGAGTGAAGAAGACTAGACCGCTTTATAAATTTATAATGACCATAAACAGAGCACTTTGTTTGTTGTATGCAAGTTTCAGCTCAGAGGCAGGTGCCTGGTCTCATTTCACACACGATGAATATCACAGAAAAAAGAAGTCAAATAGCCTCTGATTAGCTCCCCATCTCTCAACACCTCTGCTGTATCAATGCCCAGGACCCTCTCAGTCTTTTTTTTTTTTTTTGTAAGTGTTGGCAAGCTGATACGACAAAATGAATTATTTAATTTTTCTAATTTCCTGCATTACATCATTTTTCTTTCCTTACCGTTTTCTTCTTTCGTCGTCCTCCGTGTGGTTCCTGAGGTCCAGACGGGGCATTGACAGGCCAGGCCCGACCCGACTCATCTGTTCTGAACAGCAGGATTTCCTGGTCTTCACTGGTCCCACCTGAGGCCTGAAACAAATCAAGTGCAAGTGGGTAATTTTAAGGTCCATTTAATTCTGTAAATACATAAAAGTATATCTGCGAATGCATTTAACCTTTAACCATTCAACAACCACACACTGCAAGAAGAAAGGTAATTAAAAAAAGTTTTGATAATATAAAAAAGAAAAACAAGAAAGTTTAACTGTTTGAATTTTACTAGCAAGGCAACATTTTGTGTCTCATTTAGGAATGCTACGCCCCCCTGATCACTGGATGGATTTAATGTGTGTGGATCTGTCAGATATCACAGGCTATCGACACAGAAGCAGCAGCTGAGTTTCAACTAATAATCTGGGCTCCAAATACATTATATAAGTATCATCTTACTTGCAGTGAAATTTTAAATGGCTGTCATCTCCATCTTTTATGTATGGCTCTCCTAATCTTTACTTAACTTTTGATATTTTATAAAACACATTTAAATACTCTGGGAATAGAATGAACAACAGGGCTGGTCTCATGCACCGCTACCCTGCAGCAACGTTAGCTGAGCAAACTTACATTAAATCGACAACGGAAAAACTGTCCACCACTGGACGCAACAAGCTTGACAAAGCTACCTCCTGTTTCAGAGCAAACCAATGCTTCAGTCACACGGGTCAAAATGAGACGGCATCCACTTTGCATCTACCGATTGCAACACGTGGTGAAAAAAGCTTTTCCACAAGCACCTACTCGGCTTGACTCTGCTCGGTTTTTGGGATTTTCTGCTCAGAAATCGATTGTTTGCTTGACCCCATTTGATCACATATCAGACCGATCACAGACTGACTCTATCTTATGGCAACATTTATGGCAGGTTTCAGTGACAGTGTTGGTATGCTTGACGATTTCCTTTTGCAGCAAAAAAAAACGAGTAAGACAACCTTATCTTATTGGATAAAACAGATATGACAAAGTTAAATTTGAGGACATAAATTCCAGTTGAAAAAGGTGATAAATTACAATATCTGTTATTGCAAAACTCAGGATCTCACAAAATGTCAAAAATTGCAATAATCTTGTATGTTAAACCAACTATTGTGTAATATTCTACTGTGGGGTGTCTTGTGATTCCCATCTCTTTGGGTCAGAAGACAAAAAACAAAATATTAGAAGAGAATATGTCCTCCACGTTAGTCACTAGAGTACGGCCTGAGGTGTCCACACATTGCAAAAAAACACTAAATACAAGCCAGGCATTCAACAAGAGTCAAAACACTGAACAGCGAAAAGAAGCCAAATGCCTTCTATAACAACCCAAACTGGAAGGATCTCAAATAAGTGCAAATCAACAGCACTTCATCTTTACAGTGCTGAAGTACCTCTCAGCTGATAAGTGCACTAAAACCTAAGAATTATTACATTTTCCCTGAATCCTTACAGAGTATTTCATTCTAGTCCTTTCATTTGGACAGGGAAGCCTTTCTTGGGGATAAATCTGGCCTAACTTACAAATAACGATCTACAGATTATAGGAATAATCACACTGTTTTTCATGTCTTTATAAAGTTGTTGAGCGTCTGCTCATCTAAGAAATATGCAACCATTTGTCTGGGTATCCAGCTGCGTGTGAAGCCAGAAAAGACATTAGTAAGACAGTGAGTAGAGAAGAAGCAGCACCCTGACGTTAGAGGACTGTGAATTGTCTGCACTTTGGACACAGACATGGTAGCACATACATCCGGCCCCTTTCACTCGGCCCCACTGGTGTTCTCTTTTTTCAAGCATATGTACATACATACATCAGGCACATTCATCCTGACCCCTGATAGGAGAGTGCGTCAGCACAGTACAAGACATTTGTGTCTCATTAGGAATCTGGTGAAGCGGCTGAACAGGAGCAGCTTCCATACAGAAAGCACAACGTAAGAGCGACTTCAAACAAATAAATTCTTTTTACAAGCAGTCCTCCGTGACAGCAGAGAGTTCACTTACATCGGAAGAGGTGTGTGTGTGTGCGCGTGTGTGTGTGTGTGTTATATATACAGGACATGTTTAGTCCTGTGTATATATAAGCCCTATCACCCTTTCAGATACAGGATGTGTCACTTTTGCTAAAATGCTGGTATTCTATCATTTAGAAACAGGTCGCTGTTACATTGTTTTTCTTTGTGCTTTCATTTAGATATACTGACAACTGAGAAAGCCACGGCGACTGTGCACTATTGGGTGCTGGAAACTAAATACGTGGGGATGCTGCTAAAAACAGACATCTGGCTCAAAACTTCTCTGAAGAAGTCGTTCTGAGCCTCCTTCGCTCTTTCCACAGCTGCATGGCTCATTCCTGCTTCAAACACTTCCTTTAGCTTCTGCAAAGCCTGTCTTCATAGTCTTGCAGATTTCAGACAAAATTTCAGGATTTTTTTGGGGGGGTGGGAGTTCCTCCATTCCTTTGGAGGTCATAATCTTAAGCATATCTATGCATTATTGCATGTGGTTTAGACTTGTGTCAGACTGAAAGTGACACGTAAATGCTTTTAGATCTGACCCAATAAGACCGCTGTCGTAACACAAAAATTGAGTGACTCAGATGTGAAGCTGACGTGGTCAGATTTATATGATCTGGCAGCTTTAGGGACCGTTTAAAAAGGTGGGAATACGGAAAAGTCGAAAAAAAAAAAAACATGTTTTCCTTTAAGTGAAAAATAAAAATGGTTTCCTCTCCATCTTGTTCGACCATCTATTAAAAGAAAAAGCTGGTAAAACAAAAACGCCATGAGAAGGCACAGCTTCATTCTACCTTCCTTTTCAATAACTAGTTAGATGGTGACTTTGTAAAATATCTACAGACCTGGTTTGATTTGGCTGCTTCTTGTAGCTTCTTCCTAGCAGCATGTTTCTCCTTGGCTTTATGAGCTGCTTCCAGTTGTGATTTCAGCTTCTCAATGACGGCCTAAATCACACACAGACACACACACAAAAAAAGAAACTTATTTATAACACAAAGAACACAATGTTCATATATATCATAGCTTTCAAGTTTTAGAGATAACTTTCCCAAGACTGGAGACTTTGGCCAATCAAAGATCCTTTCAGATATGATCATGTGAGTATAAACAAAAAAGAAAGTCCCCATAGTTGAACAAGTGTACCCAATGAAGTGGCAGGTGAATGAAGTGTACTGATACCTTCATTAAAGCCAAGTGTGTGACTGTGAACTGCACTTATGAAACACAGGTGTGCAAACACAGGAGGTTTGGGAATATTGGTTTGATTGCTTTATCATGTAGGGAGGTGATTACGACCAGGATGTTAACACTGTAGCTGTGAGGGTATATGTGTGTTTATGCTGTAACAGGCAGCTCTGACACACACCAGAAGAAATCCCATAGCACTCTTAGCATCGACACAGGAAAACAGAGAGAGGAAGGTTTGAGTGCGCGGATCAATGAATGCTATAAATTAACAGATCCCCTGATGTGCTGTTAAATCCATGCGAAGACAAGAGTAGAAGCAAATGTGCCGAGGAAAGGCAAATCAATGTCATCTCTCCCACAAAGCCGAACAACTTAACTGTGAATTTCACAACTAGCGTGAACTTTAGAGTTTTTTTATATCAACAAATTCTGACTTATTCATGTAGTCATACCCATGGGTGTTTATATGCTGTTGATCATCTGAGACTATTGCACTATATAAGCGATCAATAAACTGAAAACTTAAATTGCAACAATACCAGAGAAGATTTTTCAAGTCAAAACAGATGGTTGCATTCAAGGACAGGACAATGTTCCATTATGGATTATGTTTGTAGTGTTCAGGTAACTAGATTGAGGTATGTCTTTTAGAATAAGTCGGTTCTAAAGTTGTTTCTGTATCCATCGATCCATCTACTGCTGCTAATCCAGGTCCAAGTGTTGGGGCAGCAGCCTAAGAAAGTCTCTAAACCAGGGGTGTCCAACTCCAGGCCTCAAGGGCCGGTGTCCTGCTGGTTTTAGATGTGTCCTTGATCCATCACAGCTGATTTAAATGGCTAAATGACCTCCTCAACATGTCTTGAAGCTCTTCAGAGGCTGGTAATGAACAAATCATTTGATTCAGGTGTGTTGACCCAGGGTGAGATCTAAAACATGCAGGACACTGGGGCTTGAGGCCTGGAGTTGGACACCTCTGCTCTAAGCTCTAACAGGCCCCCTTCTCCAGCTGTTCCAGGAAGACAGTGAGGCATTCCCAAGCTAGCCGCGGGGCACATTCTCCCTGTTGTCTCCCCTCGTTCTGCCCCAGGGTCTCTCCCAGTTGGACATGCCTGAAACACCTCATCTAGGTGGTGTCCACCTCAACTAGGTCATTTCAATGTGAAGGAGAAACAGGTCTAGTCTTGGGCCCTTCTGAATGACTGAGCTCCTCATTCTAGCTCTAAATGAGAGAACAGGAAACTCTTCTCTCACCCTTTCCTGGTTGAGAACCATAGCCTCAGACTTGAACTGCACTAAAGAAATGCTTCCATCATATTTTGCTGCTTTAGAGGAAATTAATGCCCAAGATTAAACAGGTTGACAGAATGTCCCAATGAAATGCTCCAGAAGCCACGAGAGAAAAAAGGCCTGGTACCCATCTCATGCTCCTTCCAGTACGATCATTTCCAATATTAACAGCAGCAGTAATAAATAACTGGCTCACCGTATTGCCCATGATCTCTGCCTTTATTAGCTTGGACCCTAGTTTGTTCAGCTCCTCCTCTGACAACAGTGGAACCTCTTCCTCCTCCTCTTCTTCCTCGCTTTCGCTCTCAGCCCTAGGTAAACACACCGAGGAGAGAATGAAGGGAGCGGAAAAAAAACAAGGAGGCAAAAAGCAAAATTCAAAACATGTTAAAAAATGTATTAAACATCAAATTTATAACTCTAAAGAGAAACCTGCTAAACTAAATGGTCCATTAAGTTTAAAAAATAAAAATTCACTTGAACTGTTTTCCTCTTTTCCCTCAGACATTTCCGTCCATCACCTTCTGATGGCTTTCACAGACACAATGATGCCACCCTGATAAGAGCCTTTATCCTCTAATTGGAAACGTATTTGTGAAGGTTTTAATTTTAACCATTTACTTGTTTGCTTCTGATCGCTCTCCGTGTTTATGTGTTATGAATCATTTGAGTCTTTGAGCCCTCCAGAGATCATTACATCCTTGCCTTGAAGGATTAGCTCCGCAGCCTGGGAAGCGTCGTTCTAGACTATTACACTTCTCACAGCATCATTTCATGCTGCTGCAACACTGTAGACTCATTTCATGCTGCAGGGGTTCTGAGTGCCGTTTTACCCAAACAACTCAGCTTAATGAGGCAAAACAGAACAACTGCGAAGCCTTTACATAGCACTGATACTCCAACATCTGGCCTACAACAAAGGAACACATTGGACTTGAAGTTACTGCAGGTATTTTTAAATTCCTCATAATGTGCGTCTCACGAACGGCAAAATAAGTTAAACATTTTGGTGTTAGAAACGCAAGGTTATGCTGCAAACATCCGAGTATGTTCTAAAAAGTTTAGTCTGAGATTAGTATGAAATACAAAGCCAAATAAGAGAGACGGAAATTCATTTATTAAAAAAAGAACACGAGGGAAAAGGACTTGCAGGGGGCATGGTGAAATTAGCTAAACTACATCACTGAGTATTGGGAAACGCTGTGTGAAGGAGCTGATAACACATGCTTTCACAAAGTGACTGATGTCTGACATCAGAAACACGAAACAAACAGCACTGTGACAGAAACTCCGCTGCAGGGGCCATTTGCAGTTTTAGATACAGGAAAAATAAATAAATAAGCAAAGAGCTTATTTGTGTCCATCTGTTTATATGCAACAGTGGTTAAGATATTATTAGGTAAGCTAGCTTGTGGGAGAGAAAAATATCTGAACATATTATGTCCTCATATGTTCTCATGTATGTAGTTCAAGTATCTAGATCTTCAGGGATTATTGAGTAATGATTACTATTCATCTGAAAAACAAAACCACATACAATACAAATCAATTCTCGCTAGGACAACTGAGTGAGAGGGGAAAATTTTAGGCAAAATTGAAAAGTTTAGAAAGCTTATTTTCTCCTCTTTAATTATTGTGATAATCAGTTATTAAGGCTACTGCAGTTTTATTCAGTTTAACATCATAGAAAGTTTTGTTTTCCAGGAAATAAAATTTTTAAAAACAGCTTTAAACCTCGGTGGTGCAGCAGGTTGAGGAGCGGTCACAGTTTTCTCAGCATCTGTCTTGTTGTCCTGTTGTGGTTTTTCAGAGGTGTCAGATTCACAGGCAGGACTGCTGCTCTTCTTCCAGGCTGGAGCTCTGCTGGTTTGTGGGCCAGAGTCCTCATCATCAGAGCTGGGTTTCAGGAACTCTCTGGACGGTCGTGCAGAAGGCGGTAGATGCTGAGGAGCTGGAGAGGAAGGAAAGGTTGCTACTACAGACTAGGCACATGTGCAAATAGTTCACTCGACAACTAATTGTCTCTGATGTCACTAGTCTGTACCAAACGTACCAGTTGCAGTCTAACTGCAATCATTATAATTGATGCCACTGATGGTAAATAGTAGCGTCCTAAATGTTATGTAACCATGTGCCACCAGATGAAGCATTGCTGTTGAGAAACATCATAAATTTGTTCATCTTGGGCTGATATTTTTATTTACATTATTATTTTTATTTCTTTTAGAGGTCAAAGAATGAGATCACAGATAAAAGTGTGGAAAATGAGCGTGAGCGTGAATGGTGAATGGGCTTTGGGGGGGAGGGGGGGAGCCAGGTGAGGCGCAAGGTTAAGGTGTTTCGGCTGGGTATGTCCTACCGGAAGGAGGCCTAGACTAGACCAAGGACACACTGGAGAGATTAGAGTTATCGTTTGGGCAAGCATGACCCGCCTTTAGATAAGCAGAAGAAAATAGCTGGATGATTTATTGTTTTGTTATTTTTGAATTGAACTTTTAATGAAGTGGGTTTTAATGAATTTTTTAAAAGGTGTACATCATTCATACTTTACGGCACAATGTGCCACCAGTGAGGTCAAATTTTTCTGTTCCTTGTTTAGTTGACTAAAGACATTAGTAGCCATGAACATCCCTGGTGTTATAAGCTTTTTGAGACTTCCACACGATCAGTGTTATTTTGTTCTTCTCCCTGAAAGCCCTAAATACACCGCATAATACATTTTAAAGCTATAAATAGCAAAACAAACAAAAAAAGGCAGATGTAGCAAAAATGATACAAATTAAAATTCATATTTGCAAATTAAATTATACACTTTTTGCAGTCAAGTTTCAAGCTTTAAAAGGAAAAGATTATATTTAATATCTGATGAAATACGCTTATGTAGCGACTATTGCTTTTGCTCTGTTTGTGCACAGATGAATTAAATAGACGAAGTTTTCTTGCACAGTCACAGGGGATTAAAAGTAAGCCACCTCCTTCTGACTAAGGAGAAAAAAAGGGCGAACAGAAAAATTGATTGCCTGGTGATTGCATAGTATTTTTTCCAGGTCAAGTGCAAGTAGTTATAATGGCCAAGTGGTCACTCAGAGGCTAAGCATGCAGCACCCTCAGCCTCTGGCGATCACTTTTGATTGCAAAGGTTGCCTGGTGGGAGGAAACCTGCCTCCGAAATAATCGCAGTCTGACTCAGGCTGACTGCAATCACTCTCAGCGAAGGTCTACAGATCTGCAATACATCTCTTTGCAATAGGGGACTTGACTCAAATGGGTGCCAAATGTATGACTCTGGTTATACTCTGTCTTATCACAGTTTTAACGCCATCTCGATGCACCAAAATTGTTTTGAAGACATCAACTGACCACGAGTGGCGGCAGACATGCTCACTATCTTCAAAGCAAAGTGAATAATGGTCACAATTATTGTGGCAATACGGTGATGTCCAATTGTTGTTTTCCCTATTATGACTGTAATATTATGTAGCAAATGTTCCCTAAATGTGATTAATATACTGACGCTTCTTTGTACAAGAAGAAAAGGTCTTGAGACAAACTCACTTTCACCACTGTCAACATCTTCTGAGGGTTTGAGGAAGCGGCCTTGCAGTGATCCAAGCGCCAGCGAGCGTTGATTCCAGCTTTGCCCAGAAGATGATGCTGCTGCATCTGTCCTATTTTTTTCTCTCACCCGATCCCTACACCTATCCCCATCTTTCTCTCTGCCTCGTCTTCTATCCCTGTCCCTCTCCCCTTCTCTGTCTCTATCCCCGTTTCTGTTTCTTTCTCTATCCTTTTCATTTTCTCTATAACGGTCTCCCTCTCGACCCCTCTCCTCCTCTCTTCCTCGATACCTTTCCCTCTCCCCTCCCCTTCCGCCGTGGTATCTTTCTCGGTTTTCCGATGACGATTCCTTGTCCCTTTCATTTTTTCTTAACCGATCTCCATCTTCCCCATCCTCATCCTTTCTCCTCCACCTCTCCCTGGACTCCTCTTCTCCTTTCCTCCACCCGCCTCTGGTTGTGCCGCCTCCTTCTCTTTTCTTCTGGCCATACATAGCTTCTTCAGCCTCAGCAAGTCTCTGCTGAAATTCTTCCATTGACTATAAAAGGACAGAAATACAAAACACCACAAGGCAAAAGTTCTCAGTGCAGATCTTCAGATCAGATACCTGTGCTTTACTCTGGACCTAAGGCACATAAAACAAAGAGTGGCAGCAAACAGTAGAGCGAATGCATAATGTATCTGATGTATAATTTCCAGCAGGCAACTCTGATGTGTGAAGATTTTGCTGGCCTCAGATGCAGGTGACTCTGAAGATATTTTTACTGCAGTTCAACATGAATCAGGCCAAAAAAGCAGCAGCTTTCTGGCTGCCTGACTAAGCTGAAAGTCAACTGCGTTACTATAAGAGACAAAAGCTGCACTGCTGACAAAGTTTTGACAGAGGAAACAGAAATAACGCACACAGACACACACACACACTGTATTCACACGATGTTCTGACAGTGAATTTTTTCTGCACTGATAAATAGATGCACAAACGCTGAAACTGCTGAAAGTGACATAACAAAGAACACAAGGCAGTGTGTGTGTGTGTGTGTGTGTGATGTCAAACAGCACAGATTAATAATAGAACAAGGTGTCCAAGGTGTCTCTTTCTTCCCACAGTAGTGAGGGAGTATGTGTGCATAAATCCTCGTCTTCTAAGTGCATTTGCTTTGACAGTTAAGCCTTTCTTACTAAGACAAACGTGTACGTCAGTCAATGCTTTTATGTCCAAATCTCAACTGTTATGCAGCGTCGTCATCAATTACGTGCACATGTATGTGTGCGAATGTGTGAGAGCAGCAAGAGTTAATTCTCACTCCGTATCTCTCAGCCACCACATCACTGAGGCTGCGCTGTTCCCTCTCTGCCTGCTCCTTCATCCTCTGGTAGCTTTTCCTCAGCCAGCTCAGACCAGCATCATTCACTACTGGGCCTGTCGGCATAGACAGGGAAAACACATACGGTTGGGTTTCTGGATAACACATTTATTTTAATAAGCATATTTTTTGGTAATTTTGCCTCTGTATGCCAGAGGCAAAATTAATTCAAACAATCAAGGCTTTTACAAAATTTTACAAATCGGTTTTGGAACTGCAATCATTTTGATACACATCCCTCCCACTCCCATTTTCAAAGGTTCAGAATCATTAGGACAAATAACTGACAGCAGTTTCACGGCGAGGCTTGTTCCCTCTTTATTTCATGGCAAATTACACAGATGAGAGATCTGGTGCTGACGCAGCTGAGGGCGACTGCAGTAAAGACCAGGCGGAGCATGTCAAGGGTGTCGAAACATACGTTTGGTGAAGCCTACGGGGTCTAGACTTCAGACGCTCACTGGCTGCAAACGATTTTCCAAAAAAATAATCGGGATATTTAAAAGTTAGTCTGTCCAAGTCATTTTAAGCACTTCAGTCATATCTTGATTGTGAGATTTAACTTGACTGTGATGTACAGATGCTAAACTACAAAAAAAGGGTATTAGTTAGCTTTGTTGTACTCTGAATTACTTTGGTGGGGATGGGGGGATGGGTCTTTATTAATAGAAATAGCTGTAAAATATAAAATAAAGTTAAAATTTTTCATCTATGCACACCCCCACATTTTCTAAAGGTGTCCAGTAGGCCGGATTGGAGTACTTGATGGGCCAATTCTGGTCCCCAGGCCTTATGTTTGACAACCCCGTACTAGATATTCATTAGCATTATCAACACTAAACTCAAACCACAGTAGATCCAGATGACCTTTCACTAGTGGACTTTTTGCACACACCATCATGAAAACAAAACAAAAAAAGCCAACACCTAATCCCAGGTACAAAAAAAAGAAAATCCAAAAAAAGAAAGGGAACAAAAGAAGAAAGCCAAACTGAGGTGAAAAAAAGAAGAGTAATAGAGAAGAATCCAAGGTCAGGATTAGGGAGGCGGGAAAAGACTAGATAAACACATTTTTCAAATCTATGGGAAGTTAATGTTCCTTCCAACTTCCCAGAGTAATACGACATGACGAATGCACTGACCACAGCCAAATGTGTCTCTGGTCAAGGTCAGCAATGAGCCTTTTATTTCGTTGTGTTTGGGAGCACGCCACAAATATCAGCTTCAAAGCTGAAGAGGGGAGAGCAAAAAGCTAAAACTCCGTCGTCCTCAAAGTACAGTGTACAAATATAACACTGCAGTCTTTTTTCTGTCTCTCTTAAGATAAGTGTGGAGAATTGTGGGCAGTAAATATGACTGACAGGTAAGAGGAAATAAAGCAAGAAAGCAAATAATCTCCTTATTATACACCATCTCTTTTTTGTAAATGAAAGAATACAGTTTCCTTCCACGGAGGTGGCTTGCATTTTTTTTTGTGTCTTTTTTGCTCTTGTTGCACCACTTCAAACAAATGTATAAATCACTGTTGACACACAGCTGACAGGTTCGAATCACAGCCAGTCAAAGGTTTGCTCCATGCGAGTCCATAAATCTTCACACAAATTACAAACATACACACAACACACGCCTGTCTCTTACGATCCCATACGATGAGGTGAACAACATTCCTCAAACACACTAAATTTAAATTAAATATGAAAACCGTGTATTTGTTTTTTGTTTTTTTTGTTTCGTTCTATTTTGCTTTGCTCTCAATTCAAGTTTACAAGAGGCTGTGCGAGCTTCACTTAAGGTATAGAGATAAGAAACACATGCATACATATCTGCATTTGCTTGTCAGCTTAACGCAGCTCTCTCACTTTCTTTTCCCAAATCCCAGACTCAGAAGCTTTGCTTTTCTCTCCTGTCACATGGCCAAGTTGGCTTTTCTATCTACAAACATGCTTTTTAATTATTTTCTTTTTATCTTATTCTACTTTCTTCTGCACGTTCAGAACACCAGCAAACTCTCTGGATAATTCTCTCTCTCCCACTAAAAAAAGAAATAAAAAAATTGCAAACTTTCAGAAGGTCCCTTGAGTAGGACTATGGCTCAAAGAACTAAGTCTTTTTCCATGCAGGAACCTTTGGGGAGAAACATTAATGTGGGGTTGAGAGGGTCACTGTCTGTAATAGTACGAATGTTCCTCTCAGGCTTCCGATTGTAGGAGTATCCTAATAAAATATCCATCAATTAAAAGGCATGCAGGGAGGGAAGAGGAAATGATCAAGCCCCTTCATAGTATTTTACAAATCATTTAGTACGTTTATTTATAACACTCGAAAACAATATGTACAAGACCTTCCCTCGTAAATAATATTTAAATGGACATCAAGATAGTTGTTTCGAAGGATGAGAATTAAATCTGGAAGTCAACTTCTAGAATAAATGTACATTTTTAGCACTTATTTTTAAAGCCAATGTTTAAAATACCACAAGAGCAAAAGAAGACAGAAAATGGGAGAAACAGATGTTTTATGTTATTAAATTATGTACAGTATATTAGCTGCACTGCGCTCTAATGTAAACCAATAAAACTAATGGATATTTGTGTTTGGCTAATGATGATGAAGTGAAACAAACAAATACAATTTTGAATCAAATTTTATTCTGAGGACATGAGACAAAAATCTTTAAAGAATAATTTACATTACTCAGTCCTAAAAATGGAAAACTCTAAATAGAGTCTAGCGTGTTACCTTTTTTTGCTGCAGATCCAGTCATCTCCTCTGGGGGCAATCCAGATCCTCCATCTTTCCAGTATGGGTTGAGCTCTAATTTGTGCAAACCAGCCTAAGAATTACAAACACACATAAAAAAAAAAACATCTTATATTAATTTACATAATCCAACAGGAGCACAAAAACACGAAGCGGTGACAAATTAACGTCTCACTCACACTGTTTGGGTGAGACCTTCGAGCCAAGTTGCATGGTCACATTTTGGATACAAACAATCTCCTAAACTTTCTTAACAGAGGTTCATCAAAGCCACTTCTTACTTGAATGGCATGCTGTTAGGAATTCAAGGACCTGCTGTGCTGAGCAGATCCCATAATTTAGCCTCAAAACGATTTAAATGCTGTGTTCATTAAACAGCAACTACGCCACGCACTACCAACAGTTTACGCTCGACCTGTGAGAGACTCTGCAGTGAATATTTTGAAGTTATAAAGAGAACTGCGCTCATCACATGACCCAGTTCCCAGTAGTTATGACAAAGCAAGCAAATAACAAAAGGTTAGCTTCAATTTGACAGACACACACACAAACCTGTTCAATAGCCTGAGCCTTGGCTCTCTCTTCCTCTTTCTGCCGTTCTTTCTCAGCCCTTCTATCAGCAGTGGATGTAGTCTTCATTGCCAGGAAGTCAAAAGTCATCCATTCGTCTCTCTGCGAGGTGAAGACAGACAGCGGAGGATTAAACAAGGAAAATACACAGTGGTTCGAGATGTACAGCCACTGAACAGGCAACCTAACACATAACATGTCTCCTCTCCTTTAGAGTAAAAAAACAAAGTGAAAAACTCCAAAAACTTTTTGAAATTTGCTTCTTTTCTGAAGTAATTTATGAGGATGTGCGATTTACAAGCAAAAAAGCAAATAAAACGTGTGTGCATATATACAATGAGAAAGGAAAGGTCATTATTGTCCAGGAAACTTGATTCTATGATTAAAACTACCTTGAAAAATAATTTTCTGATTCTAATATTTTTTTAGTTAAAGAAATATTTGGCGAGGAAGTGACCTGGACATTCTGTGTTGGGCTGACGTCGCTCTCTGAAGGTTTGGACTCACTGGGAACTTGCCAGGCTTTAGTCTGTGTCTGAGGCTGAAGCTCAACCCACTCGTCTTCAGAGTCCTGACACAGAGACAGAGGAAATAAAAGGAAAAGCGAATAAGGGAGAAAATTATGACAAAGAAGGAGAAAAAAAATCAATCAAAGAGTGACAAGACCTGCAGTCTTCTCAATCAATAACATCGTCACTTGACGGGGACGTCACTCGATAACAAAATAAACAAGCTTTGATCATTTAGAAATGTCAGAATATGAAATCTATATAAGCTTTAAGTCAAGGATGAATCTTGAGGATTTAACCTGACTGCATGCTTAAAGGAATCCTGCTGTAAATGACTCACTAATCTACCTGTGAGCTGTCGCTTGAGCCATCTCCTGTTTCTGTTGTCTTCTTCTCTTTCTTGGCCTTCTTCTTCTTCTCTTTCTTCTTTTTTGATTTCTTCTCTTTCTTCTTTTTACTCTTGACAGAATCCTCCTGCAGCAATTGCAGAGGGAATGATTATTTTCTCCTATTAGACAACGATAATTTGTCAAAAATGTCCACAGAATAATTTCTCAATCATAAAAGATATGCACATGTGCTTTTCCCCAGGTTAAAGATTCCAATAAAGAACAAACACAAGACTGTCTCCAAATATCTGACGGACTACATGAAAAGACATCCCAGAGCTTGATATCTAATCCCAAAATGAAACAAAAAAAGAACTAAATAAATACACTATAAAATAATAAATTATTGATTAATTAACTTAAATTGAAAATAGATAAATAAATTAATCAATAATTGTATAAAATGTGTGATTAATTACAACTTAAACAGAAAAGAAATTATTTAACAAATGCATAATTAATTAAATCCACTGATTAACTTTATTCAAAAACATATTTATTTATTAATCTATTTCATTATTTCATTATATAAACTGCTCCAGCAGAGAAAAATACACACAAATCAATGACAGGAAGCTACTGTATAACGTAACAAATGATTATACTGCAAAGACTTCCCCAGTGGACGAGCAGTCATTAGTTCAAACATATAATAAAAGTTTTATTTTAATGTGTCCAATCTGTTATAGAAGTCTTAAACATACATATTTTTATGAGCCCAGTCATAGTTTGAGTAAATGCAGTAAGCAAGGCTGGTGCAACTACCTAAAGGCGCTCTCTGCACAAGTATAAATGTTCCAACTTACGCCTTCTATCTGCTGCAACCTCTCGTTGACCTCAGGGAGCATCCAAGTGTCCTCCCCTCTCTGCCTTTTCAGCTCCTTCCTCCTCTGTTCCTTCTCATACTGCTGCTTGGCCTGGGTGACAAAATGGAAATAAACACCTTGAAACTTTTACTAGCATTTGCATTGTGACATAAATTTACTGGACACTTTATTAGGTACACCAGTTTAACTGTTCATTAACACAGATATCTATTAAGCCAATCACATGGCAGCAATAAGGCATCAGAATGAGGAATAAAGATGATTTAAGTGACTTTGAACATGGTATGATTCTTGGTTCTGTCTAGGTTGGTCTGAATATTTCAGACAGTGCCGATTTACTGGGATTCCCACGCAGCCGTCATTAAGGTTTACATTGAAAGCTCAAAAAAAGAAAAAATATAAAGTGAGCAACAGGTCTCTGGGAGAAAATGGCATGTCAGCAGTCAGAGGTGAGAAGAGAATGACCAAACTGCTGGTAGGAAAACAACAGTAAATCAAATAACCACATGTTGAAGTGGCTACAGAAGAGCACACTGGGTGTCACTCTAAAACTAAAAACATGAGACTGAGGCTGTAACTGACAAGCTCACAAGAATTGGACAATAGAAGTTGGTAAACGGTTTCCTGATCTGCTGAGTCTTGATTCTTGCCATAACAGATGAGAATACATGAACATGAATGGCATAGATCCATCCTGCCTTCTATCACCAGTTCAAGAAGCTGGTGGTTTAAATGCCACAGTTTAACTGCATATGGCTGCATGTGTTTCTATCCCTTTGTGACCACAGTTTGTCCATCTTCTGATGGCTGCTTCCAGCTAGATAAAATACCATGTTACCATGTTACAAATAAAAAAATTGACATATCAATGAGTTCACTGTACTCCCGTGCCCTCTTTGGCCACCAGATCTCAATTCATGTGTGATGCTATAATGTCAATAAGGACCAAAATTTGAGGCAAGCTTCCAGGACCTTGTTGAATCTATACGACAGAAAATTAAGACAGATCTGAAGGCAGAAGGGGATCTATAATACCAGTCCAGATAGAGCTTCAAAGCTAGCCTGATGTGGTGGTCAGAAACCAAAAAGCTAACATGAAAAACGATTATGATTTGACAGCTTAATATCGAAAGGCGGTCCACAAGCAGAGACATGATTCTCTTTGTTTAAACTCTTATTACACAGGAGATGAGGACTGAGGTTGTCAAATATTTAAACATTAAACGGCCTTTCAGTTTATGTTTACATGTGTGACATTGATTAATAATTTCTATTCCACTTTAAACTCAGTATCATAAATCAGGTAGCACTCTTTGCTTTAGCCAGTTTAATTACGTGTGAGCAAAGCAGATAGTGTGGCTCATCTACTGGAAGCATCATCAGGTGTATTCTGTGAGTACCTCCGTCTGCTAACAGTGTAAACAAAGCTGCACGGCAAAAAGATAACGCCCAATCCACAAACTGTGTATATATGTGATTATAACAACAAGGCCGTCCTAATCTTTAAAACGGGCAGCGTGAGTAGCTGACACTGTGGCATATATAATCTGTTAAACACAGCCGCATGTCTGCTATCTGCCTCATTCAGTGTTTGCCTTCTCTCTGCGAGCCTGACAGGATCTGCCTGTTGAGATACACAAATGTTATCGGGTTATTGTGAAGGCACACAAGTCCTGTTACCTTTCCAACAGAGAAAGGGTGATGGAAAACGACACAAATGTGCCGGTTTATATAACAGGTAAGGATAATTCCCTCAAAAGACGCTGCTGTGTTAACATGACTGTGGGTGCTAGCCTAGTTAGCTTGCTAGCTTTGTTTCGAACAAAACGCGTATGATTTAAACCAAATCCGACGCAAATTAAACTAATTTAGGCTTAAATAGAGAGATATTGTTTCTGAAGCTGACATTTCGTACCTTCTCTAGCGCCTCTTGTCGTGCCTGTCGTTTCTTTTCTTTCCTTTCATCGATGTTACTTGCACTCTCAAAACTGAGTCCGTACGCCGCCATCACAGCGCCGCCAATGTTTTTGTTAAGTGTCGTAAAGCGTTTAGGTTTACGACTACAGTCGTTTTGTGGTTGTTGTAGTTCAAAAATTCGGCAGTAATTTTTGGAGTCCCATGTTAACTGCTCAGTTTTCGCCATTATTCTCTCATCATATATAGACATTTATGATTTGGCACAATCTTTCACCTGACAGTTAACATTTACATTTACAATGACAATTTAATTCACTTCAACAGAATGTGATTTTAGTGTCTACAATGAGGATAGTGATATATATACACCGACTGTATTTACAATCCACAGTCATTCAACAAGGTGCTGGAAACATTCCCCAGATTTTGACCTATATTTACATGTTAGCATCACATAGTTGCTGCAGATTTATTTGCTGTTTGTTTATTATGCCAATCTACTGTTCTACCACATCCCAAATGTGCTCTACTGGATTTAGATCCCGTGACTGTAGAGGACATTTGAGTATATTTTCATGGTCAAGAAAGCAGTTTGAGATTATCTGAGCATTGTGACAGGGTGTGTTATTCTACTGGAAACAGTCACCAGAAGATGGATATACTTTGGTCACAGAAGAGATTGATATGGTCAGCAGCAATACTTAGGTAAGCTTTGACAACAATGCCCAGCTGGTACTAAGAGGCCTAATGTGAGCCAAGAAATTACCCCTCATGTCATTACATCACCATCAGGCTGAACTGTTGATACAAGACAGGATGAATCCATGCTTTCCTGTTGCCAAATTACACCACATCATCTGAATGTTCCTGCAAAATTAATCTACTCCCTCCAGCAGTTCAAGACCTGCAGTGTTAATTGGGGGTTCTAAATTGCCCATAGTTGTGAATGTTAGTGTGGTCAGGGTGTATCCTGCCTCTCGCTCTATAGTAGCTGGGATAGGCCCAGCATGTCCAGGCCACATGCAACCCTGATAAGGATAAGAGGAACAGAATGAAAGGATGACCAGTCGAACAAGTGTCCCTAGCAAAGTGGCTGGTGAGGAAATCAATCAGTGTTTGTTATTGTCTTCTTCAGATCACACATATGACTTATGGATCAGGAAAGGACTTGCTTTCAGTAGACATGTATCTTACTCCTGTGTGGTGATTTGAAATATCTTGCAGATTCCCAAATAAAGGTTACACCTAAGTGGAAACACTTAAAGTTTTACATGTCTCAAAATGTCAAGTATTGAAACTGCTGTCAGACAGAAGCACTACTGTACACTCGCTTTTTTTCTGTTAATGTTCTCTCTCTCACACACAGCCTGTTTTACTTAATCAATAAACCACTATCAATAAAAGCCTCCAATCCATCCACCGCCTCAGCACCTAATGTGTTTGTCTCTGTGGGTCCCGGAGGAGCTGCCGATCAATTACCAACCTGACAGAAGAGCCACATGGAATAACCACGCTTCACTCCACAGACATCAATAGCCCATTATCCTACAATCCACTCGATCTTTTAGCTGCCTAGTAAAAAAAAAAGGACAGTTTTGAAGGTGTTTATTGAAAAAAGAAGCAGTTGTTATTCGATTATACTTCAGCATTAGTACATTATATAATCAAAATTTGAGAGAACTGATCATAAAAAATGCAAATTAATTAAATCCATATTTATCTTGAACTAATCACAACAGTTATAAGTTGTATACAAGGGAACTGATAACACCTGATATTTCTTATTTTTACAAACATTAAATCACATTAATTGCAGGTATTAAATAAAATAAACCTTTTCATTGTGCTCTGGATTTGCCTGTTGTTTGTACATGAAGCACAGTGTAGGATGGCACACTTTAGGTGTTCAAGAAGAGAATTTTTGTTTTTGTTAATAGTATAAACAATGCAGCTGCTAAACCCTAACTAACTAACTAACTAACTAACTAACTAATGTCTTAAGTAGACAAAAAGTGGTTATATCTTTGCAGAATTGAGTGGGCTTCCAGTTGCACCTCTTGGATATTGGTGAAGAATTCTCTGGAAGAGAGGGTTTTAAAGTGAAATTTGAGTAAGTATTATAATAATAAAAACAACAATAATAATAATGAATAAAAAATATAATAACAATAATTGGCAGATGGTTGTTCCTCCCTGTGCCTGTTTCTGCTGAAAGTTTCTTTGTGTTAAAAGGGAGTTTTCTCTTCCCATTGTTGCCAAGTGATCGTTTAGAAGGGATCCGGTAATTGTTAAGATTTTCTCTCAATTACTGTAAGGACTTTAGCATGCAATATACGATAACTGTCCTGTGAATTGGCGCTATATAAATTGAATGGAATCGCATCAAATTGAACTTGGATATAATTCCTAATAAAACCTAAAGACTGTTAGGTTTTTGGGGATTTTACTTTTTAAATTTTCTTCACTCTATAGTTTATTCAATAAAATATTACTATTTTGTTAAACTATAATTACTTTGTTTAATGCTATAAAACAAAGCTATTGTTTTAACATGAGTATTTTTTTTTTTAAGTATGTAACAACAGCATCTTAATGCCTTTCTGTTCAAAAGTGAATTTTTTTTTAGCATCATAAATCCATCTGTGCTGTGCATCCCATTGTGAACTCAAAATATATTCTAGGTTATTATTGTCACTGTACCCTCACTCAGTCGTCTTCTTCCATACAGATGTTCCCTATTTAATGGTGCCTTTGGTGCCAAACTCAGGATCTGACAGTTATAATCATCAGTAAAACAACTTTTACTCACTCCCAGCAGAGGGCAGTGCAAGGCTGAGTTTATGTGCCTGTTATCTTGACTATGAGGCTTTAATGTTAATTCTACAGTAATTTATCAAAAAACACATATCAATGCTGAGCTGTTTAGAAGCTACTTACAATAATCTGTTTGAACTGAAAACTGTTTTGAAGATGAATTTTCCACCCTTGGTAACTAGTAACTTAGTAACTAGCAAACTAAAGTCAAAGTCAAGTCAAAGTCAACTTTATTGTCAGTTCTGCCACATGTACAGGACATACAGAGAATTGAAATTGCGTTACTCTCAGACCCATGGTGCATACAGTGACATTAAATACAAATAGAGCATAAATACAATCAATAACAACATTCCAACTAAAAATGTGGTATATACAAAACTAACCAAGTAATTAACTAGTAAATTCAAAACCATTATTTTAACTTTACTGTGATTTTGCCTTCTCTACCTGTTGGATACTTTATTTCTATTGACAATGGTCAAATCC
>VUQR01000732.1:30685-59048 GCA_015108515.1 Hemichromis elongatus
AACTGAAAACTGTTTTGAAGATGAATTTTCCACCCTTGGTAACTAGTAACTTAGTAACTAGCAAAATAACCAAGTAATTAACTAGTAAATTCAAAACCATTATTTTAACTTTACTGTGATTTTGCCTTCTCTACCTGTTGGATACTTTATTTCTATTGACAATGGTCAAATCCAGTAGAACTTAGAGCTGCACTTGCATGTCCATAGACTCGATGTTGAACAAGTCCTGTGTGGAAGCCCCTAAATGTGTGATATAATGAATGAACTATTCCCCCTCTCTCTATATGTAGTAAATATAATAAATAAGTCAATAAGAAAACAGCCATAGACTTCATCTACCAGTATTTATATGAATGCTCTCTGTGTTTATGTAAATGTATCAACCTTTACCCAGTGGTGTCTCAGTGCTGTGCTGTGGTTGACATCCTGGTGGAAGAAGCATGAAAATATTCTTGATGTCAGGCTGGGAAAACCTGATGAAGTATGATTGCTGACTATTAGCAGAGAGTCTGATGGATATGACATTCACTGCATGCCTCAGAGGACAGGAGTTCAGTAGCTAATGACACATGAAGGTTTTTTTATATTTACATATATTTTTGGTATGTTAGAAAATGTTTTTATGCTTGGAAATATAATGAACTGGTCTCTATATCAGGAGCATTATCACACATGACTTTATAAAAAGTAGATTTATCAAAAAGTTAAAAGTGTCATCGCTTGATTGTAATTGTGTGCAGTGTGTGGATGGGTGTTTCTGTGCTGTGTAAAGCTAACAAAATACAGACAAACCCTAATGACCTGTAACAGTGGAAGATACATAAGCAACGTATAACAAAATATATATTTTATATAGTCTTCCTTCAAGAAAAACATACTTACACCACCAATGAAATAGACTGGGGTCTGTGGTGGGGAGGGCAGCAGTTTCTTAGCCATGGGACAAATTTCAGTGCAGGAGTTGCTATTTTATTTTCTCCTTCTTTAAAGGCAAATATTACTTACAGCATGAAGATAGTAAAGTGCAGAGCCCTTATGGTGAAAGCCGAAATAGAAGGTTTTTTTTTTTTAAATTTTTGTTAATGTTTATGCACCAAACGTATGGTCTGAGTGTGAGTTTTTGTTTTACACATTGAAAGAAAAATGAAGTGCTGCTGATCAAGGGGACTGTGTTGTATTTGGTGGGGACTGGAAATGTCGTCTCAACTTTACTTTCGATAGGACTGGGGAGGAGCCGCATCTTCAGTCATCTTCTGCTTTATTAGGTGTCCTACGGAAAAATTACTTGGTTGATGCATGAAGGACAGGCCGGTATGTACCATTCAGAAATCCTACCAGTGGCTGGACTGAAAGATAGCACAGAGGCACTAATCATGGCAGTACAGGAACAAGCACAAACTCCATAGAGGCTGGGGTCTATCACACCAGGCAAGACCCCAGATACAGGCTGTGTAAAGATGCCAGACACTCCAGCACATAACAGCAGAGTGTAAGATGCCAGCAGGCAGGGCATACATGAAACGCCATAACCAAGTGGCCGGCGCAGTATACAGAAACATCTGTGCTGAATATGGCCTAGAAGTCCTGAGGTCAAAATGGGAGACGCCCTCAAGGGTGGTTGAGAACGACCGAGCTAACATCCTGTGGGACTTCTGGATACAGATGGACAAACTAGTGGTGGCTAACCAACCGGACATAGTCGTGGTAAACAAATAGAAGAAGACGGCCGTAGTGATAGATGTAGTGGCTCTGAATAAGAGCAACATCAGGAAGAAGTAACATGAGAAGCTTGAGAAATACCAAGGGCTCAGAGAAGAGCTCGAGAAGATGTGAAGGGTGAAGGTAACAGTGGTCCCAGTGGTACTTGGAGCACTAGGACACTTTAAATGATAAAGGTGTAGCACTTATAATATGGTCCTTTACTAAGTTACAAACATCACACTCTACTGTATCTGACAGGAAAGGAGGGCCACAGTATACTGCAAGTAATTTTAAGTACTGTGTAAGTAAGTATCTGAAAAAATTCAGTGTAATTTCTAAAAACATCACTAAAAGTTCCCGAGATTAGACCTAATCTTAATGCTGCTGTTTCCACAGTAAACCACAAAGGCAAAAAACTGGGGTATAAGCATACTCCATAACATCAATCCGCCCCTTCCTCACTCCACTGCTATCCTCGTCCATAGCCTCGTTACCTCGCGGATCGACTACTGTAACTCACTCTTATTTGGCCTTGCACAAAAATCCATTAATAAGCTTCAAAGTGTCCAGAACTCTGCTGCCCGCATCATTACTAGGACTCCCTCTACCCAACACATCACCCCTATTCTGAAGCAGCTTCACTGGCTCGCATTAATTTTAAAATACTCCTCCATACATTTAAGGCTAGTCATTCTCGCTCCCCACCATACCTTTCTGACTTGGTTCAGATCGCCATCCTCCTCCCTTCCTCTTTGTTCCTTCCTCTCGTCTTGTTTCTATGGTATGCCCCCCCAACTTGCAAAGTTTAGGGGGTAGAGCAGCTAAAAGCCCTGCCCCCCCAACTTTGCAATTCCTTACCCTCAGAAATACCACCTCATTCCCTCTTTTTAAGTCCAACCTCAACACCCACCTATCCCTGATTTTAAACTTTCTATCTGCTACTCTTATTATTGTGTATATTTCATGTTTTTATGCCTTTTTTATTTGATATACAGGGTCCTTGGGTGTTTTGAAAGGCGCTTTTAAATAAAATGTATTATTATTATTAAATGGTTATTAATCACTGTATGCATACAGTGTGTAGCTAACCATGTACCTGTATGACGTCTGACCGTGAGGTGCCACCTCTGTCATATTTAAAAGGGCATAAAAAAACCCTCAAACAAACCACCAGTTCCTAAATGTGACCAAATTACCCACAGCCTTAAAACGCAGTGTTACACCTCAGCCCCTTACCTTGAAAAGGTCAGGCAGGCAGGTTACAACTAAACTACAGCTCAGTGATTTCAAAGCAGACACTGAGATCAGGGGAGGACGCAATGAAGGAAGTTACAATGTCAAAAAAAAATGTAAAAAAACTTAAAAATGTGGGGAAACTGTGTCACAAAACAGACATTTTACCATTTCATGAAAAACATGAGGTCGTTCAGCTCAATAGCCTCCATCTCTGATAGTACAGGGGTGCATTATGGAATTGCACAGTTGCACATCTAGAAACACAATCGGTGCTGAAAGGTATATACAGCTTTGCTACATTTTTATCACATCATTTTTATTTCCGTTCTACGCACAGCGTCCCGACTTTTTTTAAGATTAGGGTTATATCGCATGTGAGGGTGCAGTCTTGTCTTCACACTCTGCTGAATAGTCTCGTTTTCAGTGCGATGTTTCACTGAGCTAGCTAGTGTGCTTAGTAGATGTACTAACTCCAGAAATGTTTCAGTCAGTTGCATTTATTTTGGAGTAAAGCTGGTGGGATTTATCGCAGCGGGATTGTTTGATCCATGACAGCATAACAGGGAAAAGGTGTGTTTTTTTCAGTGAGGGTCAAAACATAAACAAGCACAACAGGAGCAGAGATTTTTTTTATTTATTTATTTTATTTTATTTAAATCATATCTATAAAAGGCAAAAGCCGGATCCTTTAATGTTCCATTAAAAATCTTTATTTATGCCGATCTGTACTTGCATAAAAATGATTTTGATATGTGTGTCAGTCCTGTCAGTCCTTCTCTAATATAACACACCAGTTACCCTGGTCATGGTAGCTGCTCTGTACCTTGACCCCATCCACCTGGCTGCACAGCTGTTCCAGCTCCCCTTGTTGGAACACGTGATAATAGCGGTGAAAGACGGGGGTTAGATGGCGCTCAGACTCTGATTTCAGAGGAGAACTCGAGGTTTGAGTGGTGCCACTCGGGCTGGGCTTAGAGTCTGGGCTGTGAGTGCTGTCATCAGGGTCCAGTCTTAATCCAGCAGACATGCAGGCATCATAACTTGGACTGAGACCGGGATTACTGTCAACTCTGGTTTGGTTAGTTGAAACCTTTTTAGGCTTCTCCGTTCTATTATTCCTTTTCCCACCATCTCCTGACTCTTCCTCCCCTTGTTTTTTCCCCCCTTTCAGATGCCAGGGAACCAAAAGGTCCTGAGTGTTAAAGGCCGTGCGGTTTGTGTGCACACTGAGCTTGCCATCAGTCACTTTTCCAACAGGCTCGTGGCCATCTTCTAAATGTCCGTTATTCTGGGTAGCCGATTTCCCGTGAGGCTCCTGTCTGAATTCGGTTGTGTTTTTGGTATGATTTTCCTTCCCACGATGCTCTTTGTTGTGGTCTTTAAGGTACTTGGACCTCTGCTTGTTGTACTCTTGTTCAAAAGCCCAAACATAGATGAGTGCATGACCTCCAGGCTTTAGAAGTCTCACCAGCTCTCTCACAGCTGCCTGTCGCCGCTCCTACAACACACACAGAGACTCAGGGACTTGCTCAAAATCCATATGACATTCTAATGCATTTAAGCATGACTAAGGGCTGAAAATTATTGGCTTAATTTGAGACCTCAAAGTTAATCATTGAGACACAATCACATGCGACTCACTGCATGTGAATCATTGTCAGACATGAATCTTAAGTACCTTAACTATCAGCATTACCAACAATTAATAACTTAAATTTCAAATCATGCGGGAGGGAACGTGACAAGGCAAAAGACTTGAGCCAACCCATTTATTTGTCAATTCTTTCTATTAATTTATATAAGTAAGACTTTTTTTTTGTAATTTTAAGGTGGTCTTGAGCAGGAGTTCTTAAAGCTTTCTGAAGATTTGTGGAAGTTCTTCTTTGTACATTGGCTGCTTTTTCAATTATTTTCAGTCCTTTTAACCAACCTTTTCAGAGGAATGTCTTCTTTAGGTCACTTAACACAAATCTATTGAAATATTCAGGGATCTGGAAACCACCTAACTCTATGAACGAACCAGGGTTTTATCCAAAACAGTTTGACAGACATAAAATAGTATTTTTGCACCAACAGCCTGCGTGCATCTGGACCTTTAGTGGATCCATCTATCGTTCACTGAACTCTCATCAGAAATGGTCTTAGTGGAAGGGTCAGGAAGCCATTCTTGAAGAAGAAAATGAGGAGAAAAGGCTGAGCAACGCCAAATTATATAAAAACTGGACTTAAAATCAGTGGCACCAGGTCTGATGGAGTGATGAATCTCAATTTGAAAGTTTTGTTCAAATCATAGTTGACATGTAAAGAGGAAGTCAGGACAGAAGTGTCTAAAACACGGTGGAGGCTCTGTCATGGTTTGGGGGGCTGGAGATATTATTACAATTGATGGAATTATGAACTCAGAAAAATACCATCAGATTTTGCACACAGTGCAACATGGATTGGCCTCCTCAGTGCCCAGATGTCAACATTATTTAAGCACTGTGGGACCATGCTGACGGAGAACAGAGCAAAAAGCAGCAAACATCCCAAGAAGAGATTTGAATGTCCTTCAACAAGCTTAGAGAACTATTCCTGAAGACTACCAGACATTAGAGGAAGGCTAAGAAACTTCAGGCTGTATAGAATAAAGGTGGTCATGCCTGCTTATGCTTTCTATCAGTATTACTGTGTATGTTTGCACATGCTTGACTAAAACACTGCATCCATTCCCATTTTCCTAGAAGAATTAAAAGAAATGAGAGCTTTCTCAAAGACTTTTGCACATTGTTCCCTGAAAAGTTCAGAACATGAAAACTTTAGTGAACAATTAAGACATTTTTTTGTGTGGGGCCATCTTTCTAAATAAAACTGATATAATGGTTCTATTCTGGATATTCTTTGTATGAGGATGTACTGTGTATACCTCTGTAGAGAAATGATGTATGACAGCTATGGAGATGCAAGCGTCACAGGAGGCTGTTCGCAGAGGAACATTCAGAGCATCAGATACCAACGCGTGGAAACCCCTCTCTCTACAAATTTGGACGAGAGCACTGCTACGATCACATCCCACCTGAAATAAAACAAAACCAAAACATAAGCACATACAGAGAGAGTAACAAGACCACTCAGGGCACTAGCATTCACAAACAGCAACAAATGCACACGTGAGCAGAGTGTCAGCACATACAAGGTCTGAAGAAGAATACGTTTACATGTTCGTGATCATTTAAACCAGAGAAAATGGAAGGAAAAAGACAAGAAAGAAGAAAAATATCAACAAGGAATCAAAAATGAGCAAGAATGGAGATAAATTATGCGAGGAGAACAAGACACAGCAGACACAAGTGAAAAGAGAGAGCGGGAACACTACACATATGCACACATACACCATCGATCTGCTGCTGACATGGAAACAGAAAGAGTAGAGCAGGAGGCACAAAAAGAGGGAAAACGGGAGAGGAAGAGAAACCTGGGTGGGGAGAAAATGAGAACGAGCAGAATAAAACTCGGGAAGCTGCTGTGCTCGCTGCATGATCACAGTGATTTATCACAGCTACAGCATGAGTCAGGATAAGCTGCTTACATGCACCCCCAAATCCAAAACAAGAATATCCCAGTGTGGATACGTAAACAGGAAATGTAGCATATTACCATGGAAACGGAGGGAAGAAATGAGATTGAGAACAGGGATCTCATCCCGCTGTGCCTTACTCCTATTTATTTAGCCATCCTGAAGCAAGATGTGATGTTTACACCTGTGACCAAAAGCAAACTCTCGGCTAACTCGCGCTTACATTTCATGTTCAGTTACACTCTCCAGAGTCCCAAAGCACTACACATCTGTGCACTTGCACCTCTACTGCAGCTAGACATGCAAGCTGCAGCGTCTTGCCCAGTGATGCAAACCTTCCTTCATTCTGAAGCAGAGAGGCCAGGCTTATGCAGCCAGGTCCTGAAGTGGCTCGTTCAGGTTCATCGTTTTCATTTTACGTTTATGAAAACGCTGAGCGCTGTGAGCGTGACCTCGACATAGTCTGTCTGCTGTTTGGGGAAAGAAGCTTTAGCTGATGCACAACAGCTGCAGATCCTCTAATGGCTACTTGAGGCTGGCTTTCGGAGAAAATCAACCTCATACTCTCCAATGTTAAAACGCTGTTAGGGCAGAAATAATGACGTGTATAGCTGTACAGGGGTGATTGTTTTTTAACTGACTCAACTGGTTAAATTGCTTTAAGGCATTAAGTTTTCGGCCTCCTTCAGAGTAAATAGATACGGATGCTTCACACCTGTCACTGACAGCTGAGGTGAACAGTGTACCCTAACTACAGATGAACAGCTCACATTAAACTTTTTAAATTTAAACAATATTTGTTTTATCCAATAAGACAAACTCATCTCACTTCAGAGATTTGTTTTTATCTGCAAAATGAGACTGTGAAACACACCAGCACTGCCACTGAAACCTGCCATAGATGTTGCTAAATGTTGAGTCAGTCTGGATCGTATGGTGTCAAGTTGGCAATTACATGCAGTCTATTTCTGACAATACAGAAATTAACTGAGATAAATCAGTGATGCTGACGCTGATGCTGTCTGGATAGACAGAAATTCACATGTAACCATTACATTATAAATGAAACAGAAGTTATTTGGAAACCTTCAACAATCCAAGTCCAAGTCAGCCTGCGATTGTTTGCAGAAAGGTTGCTTCCTATCAGGTGAGATGAGCCCTATTGTTTGGAATATTCCCAGATTAATTTTAGTTTATTTAATAAAATATCAATAATTTATGTCCCTGTATCAATATAAATCACAATACTGTTTTAATTATTTACAAGTAAAGAGATTTTTTAAACAACTAGGATATCATTTTTGTTTTCTGGTTCTACTAAACCTCACAACTCATTAAAGTGAACCAATCCACCAATTCACCCAAAGAAAACGTCGCTACCGGACAATCAACCTTAAATGTGGATGAATTTAGAGCTTCTCAATTCTCAAAAGAATTTAAAGCTGGTGTTGTTTTTAGGAACTGTTGCTGCCATCAAAGTCACATTCAAGCAGTCATTCAATACTGCTTGAATGTGTAAGCTAATAAGTTCATCAGCATCACTCCCCCATCATTAAAGCACAAGCAGATCTGACTATAATTACAACCGTGCATTCTATTAAATTACAGTGTTGCTTTGATGTATTTTTAAGGCTTATAAGTCATTTAGATTTTTTTTTCTTTCACTATAAGCCTGATGGAGTTTAAAGGCTTTACCTAAAGGTAAAGGTGATGTTACATCTCTAACCTCACCTCTGTGGCCTTATCAGAGCGACAGTGTTATGTAAAGTCATTAGGAGTTACTGGACGAGTCATGCTGATCTACATGTGTTTGAAAAAGCCCTGAGCCATCTTAGATTTTGCGCCTGTATGCGAGAAATAAGGAAGAGTTCGGGCTCGAATGAATGTTTCTGCAGATAAACGCCTGGTTTGAAAATGTGTAGCATTTCAAAATGCTGACAATCTAAGAAACAGCAGCAATGAATAAAAGCACTGATAGAGGAAACTACCCTTCAGGGATCAATGAGGTATCTCAGAAGCGCAGACATTTTAGTATAAAATGACACTCACTGCAATTATCTCTGGATTTATGCCCAGGTATTTCCCATTTCCACAGCCCACATCAGCTAGCACGCTACCCGGTGGGAGCGAGGACAGGAAGTGGCAAACGCGAGGCCAGGGGGAGTGGCGGGTGCTGCTGAAGTGGGAGGCGATGGCGTCGTACACCCGGTGAACATACTCCTCCTCCAGACGGGCTGCATCGGCATGGCAATGCGGAAGTGCAGGAGGGGAGGGCGCAGAGAGCGATGGTGTTGAAGAAGCTCCCTGACTGTCACAGGCAGAGGGGAAAGCTGGAGACAGAGAGAAGGTGTTCACTGGTGAGATGTACCAATCATTTATCTTCGACCTTTGTCGCCATATAACAGTTAATTACAATCATATGGCTGAATCAAAGCAATTCTGCAAAGAAGAGTGAGCCAAATTTCCTCCACAGCGACATGAAAGACTCATTGCCAGTTATTGCAAAATGTTGATTCCAGTTCTTGCTGCCAAGAGTGGCACATGCAGTTATTAGGTTTAGGCAGCACTTTCTTTTTCCCACAGCGCCAGCTAGGTTTGGATAACTTTTAATACATTTAATAAAAACAGCATTTTATATTTACTCTGGTTATCTTTATCTAGTATTAAAAATTTGTTTGATGGGTCAAAACATTTAAGCGTGACAAATGGCGGCTAATACTTCTTCACTTTCATAGTCAAAGCAAAATTTACCTCTCAAAGACTCACTCACATAATGGGAGTAAAGTGCTTAATAAAAGCAAAGTGCGTTTTGTTTCACTCTCACCACAGCGGCAGGGTTCAAGTCTGATCTTGCGGAAAGTGAAAGAAGTGCGTGTTCCCCTCTTGCTCAGAGTCAGATTGCTGCGTGTCCCGAGCTCAGGCGTCGCATGAGCGGGGGACTGCTGCTCACAGGCCGGCACCATGTCAAACTTACGAGGAGTGATCCTAAGAGGACATGCGAAGAGCTCGTTTTAGTAGTTATAAAAGACAAAAACACACACACACACACAAATGGTGAGGTATAACAAGAGGATGTTGATGTGAACAAATACAATGCAAATGTGGAAGACAAAGACCACTGATAGACTGAAATGTACAAATTATAGTAAATAATTAGTTTTGTTTTCAGAGGAAAAAGCAGCAAATTAAGCTTCAATCCAAAACTCAGGTCAAGAGAAACTGACTCCAAAAGGAGAGGCTGACGTTCTGACACAGTCCGGCTTACCCATGAGTCCAGAGATATCTGCTCTCGCCCTTCATGACCAGCAGGCTCCGTCCAGGCAGCACCACGGCAACAACACGTCCATCAGGATGACGGAACTCCATCACCGTCTGCACAAACGCGAACACGCTGCGTTAAAAGTGAGAGTGGTTTCTACTCATGACTTAACTGCACCGATAATAACAAATTACTGATTAAATTCAAAATTTTTATGAAGATTTTAAACTCACTGAGTGTGGATTTGTAAATGTCTCATTTCTCCAAAGCCACACATACACACATACAAAATCAGCTGCCAGACCCTTCCCTTTGTAATCCAATAATTTTCTACTGATAGACGACATCCTTGACAGCTCTCAGTCAGATTTCCACTGATATCACAGCACAGAAGCAGCCTTTGCAAAGTTTTTGAACACAATTTGCCCAAATAAAGATGCGGGGAGTTTCACAGACTTGACTTCATTTGATCTTAACAGCATCTGATACTGTGGATCACTTCTAAACAAGAAAGGCAGGAACTGTAATCAAATGACTCTCACATGGTACATGCAGTCATCATCAATGATTGTGAATGAGAAAGAACTGCTATGATGTAAGGAGTCTCTCAAGGAATGGTTCCGGGTCCTCTCTCATTGCACTTGTGCGTGCTTGCTGACATGACACCCAGACTTATTTATTTCTCTCTAACTCAATGTATCCTGAGTTCTACAGAAGGAAGAAGGAACGGCATTCACTGGGCACTGTCAGGACAACATGATAACTCTGACATGATGACACGGCGCTTTTGCCCCAGAGGCTTGACAAAAACTTCACTTCTGACGTCAGAATTGGGAATCTGTCTCAACATAACTCAACTCAAGCCCCATCACAGCAGCAGGAGATCCGCCTAGGAGACATCGGCTCCTTTTGTGGACACACAATTCCAACTAACAGTTCAAAAGCAATAATAATTTGGCATCCTGCATCATTGTTTCCCTATGTATTACTGTGCATCTGCTACAAGTAATAACTGCTGATAATGCACCTTTATATTTTTATTACTCATCAAAATGTTTCTGTATCAAATACAGGAAACAAGTTACGCACTGGTTTTTATGCTTTCTGTTCTTCAGTGGGGTTTTGTGCAATTTAATCCAGCTGTGATGGTTTTTACTGATCCAGGTAGATCAGCTCCATAATGAAAGGACCGAAAGACACGCTGGCACCAAACTTCCAAACTATACAGGTTTGACTGGCGTCACCCAAAGGAAGTAGGAAAAAACTAAAACACTGATCATGTGCTCCCTCACTCGCAGCTAGCAGACACAGCGTTGGTGTTTGATCCTAATGTTTTCTTACAGCACGTAACAGCATAAGCTCAGCTGGGAAATTACATCTAAAACAATTTCCAACTGTATCTCTCCAAATTCTGACAGCAGAAAAATTGGATTTTGTAAAGTAGATTCATGTATATATGTTTGTATGTGTGTGTGTCAGACATATAAGGGTTTGTGTCTTGGTGTGAAAAGGGCATGCAACTGAAGCAAATTATCAGATCTTAACCTCAAACTGCAAGTGAACACTCTCTTTGTCTCTGACACACAAACATGCACACACACACACACACACACACACAAGACTGCTTTATTCCCCTCTGAGGAGTGTTAGCCAATCAATAAAAGGGTAGAATGTGACTAAATCGATGGTGACGCTGGCAACTATGCTTTACTGCACAACTATTCATCATCCCCCTCTCTCCTCACACGTATGCACGTGCACACAAACAAAGACACACAGGTTTGTACTTCTTTCTAAATATAATCAATTACACAGAGCTTCTTTACTGTCTTGCCTTAACTTCAAGCACACAATAAGTAACCCTAAACATCTGCCTAAGGTAAGCTGGTGGGGCTACAACTGGTCCTCACAAATACACAATTAAAAGTACACACCAAAACGCTGCCATTATACAACATCACAAACAGCTCAATAATGCAATTATAGTTTGTGTAATTACAAGGAGCCAAGTGTTTCGTTTAATAATGACTGAATCACTTGTGTTACATTTTCAGAGAAATTAAATGAAACTCAGCGAATGGCATGAAAGTTTTGTGACGCATCAAATCCTGTAATATCAAATTTAGAAATCCTAATTTGCACTGAGCAGCCACTTCATTACTAGGACCTCATTGGAAATAAAGTAGAGCACCTTCTTCCTGATACTCAGGGAGGCTTTAGTGTTTGAATGAACAATGCTGAGTTGGTACTAAGGAGCACAAAGTGTGTTAAGAAAATAGTCCCTACACCATACCACCAACACAAACAACCTGAACCGTTGATCCATGCTTACATTATCCAATTTTAATGAGCCCACGAGAACTACAGCCTCAGTTCCCTGTTCTCAGGTCACAGCACTCTGCCATAGCCAAGCAGCTTCAAGTTTTCAATGTGTTTTGCATTCTAAGATGCTCTTCTGCGTACATTGGCTCTTCTTATCAGCTTCAAGCAGTCCTCAGTCCTCTGACATCCAGAAGGCATTTTCACCCAGAGAACTGCCACTCACTGGATAATTTCCTTCTTCTTCTTCTTTTTTTTTTTTTTTACCATTCTTGGTGAACCCTACTGTGGCTGTGTGGGAAAATCCCAGCAAATCAGCAGTTTCAGAAAAAATCAGACCAGCGCATCTGGCACCAGCAATCATGCCACGTTTAGTCATGCGAATCAACTTTTTTGCAGCAGATCATCATGTCTATCGTATTTTTCAGACTATAAAGCTCACTTAAAATCCTTTAATTTTCTCACAAATCGTCAGTGCGCCTTATGTATGAATTCTGGTTGTGCTTACTGACCTTGAACCGATTTTTTGTGGTACACAGCGCTGAAAAATCTGTCAAAAATGTTTTAGTATGACTTTGGTAGGCTACGAAGCTGCACTGCCTGATGGATTGTTGGAGCATTACGGCTACTGTGGTCAGGAGCCTTGTGGAGTAATCTGGGTCCAAAACTCCGCTTCAGGTCCCAAAGTCAAATGAACACTGTGACATCACTGAGAGTTAAAAACTATCTAAATTCTTTTATCTTTAATAAAATGATCAGTGTTGCTGCTTTACCAGGTGTAACAATTAAGTTTAACATCCAGGCATCCACGAAAACAGAATTGATTCAATTTAACAGAGTTAGAAGTTAGCAGGAAGTTAGCTCGCTAGTTTCCACCTAAACATGATATACCATGTTCTGACTGAGAGATTTCTGAAAAAAATCACTTCCAACATAAATGCAGACAAAAAAAATTAAACAGCAGTGATGTTTGTAGAGTTGGACTAGCTGGTATATAACGATGTGCTACGTGATCACTAGCGACACAGCTATGTTAGCATAAACAGTGAAGCTGGAGGATAAACGCTCATTTTTTTCCACCTGATAAAAGTTAATGTGAGGGTCCCCGATGGTTAGGAATAAATGCAATCGCATGGCTGGATGCTGTAAATGGACCAAACTTCAGTCAGGAGAACAACTGAGATCATTTATCCACAATACCAGGTTAGTCACTAATATACTGCAACAACATGGGAACAGAGCAGCTATGAGAGAATTTAACATTAATGAATCAATGGTATGGAAGTGGAGGAAGCAAGAAAAATCAGTTGAGTAAAGTCTGACTTATCTGACTGTTTTGTTTCACTTAATGCGCCCTATAATCCGGTGCGCCTTATGGTCCGAAAAATACGGTACATGTAAAATGTGAAATTCTGTGGTGTTAAACACTAAATACTGCAAGAAATACCACCCCTCAGCTGAACAGTACCATTATTCCCATGCATTGCTTAGAGAAGATGCCAGTTTAATTACACTTGATAAAACTTTCCTTTGGATGTATTCGCGTCAAATATTCCTGCAAGTGTCCTTTCCTTTTTTAAAGCAATGTAATATGCCCACATTTTCTGTGGCTCTGAATCTTCACTGAAAAGCAAGGACAATGAATACATACACTGTGTGTGTGTGACAGATGCCACAGCAGATGACAGCTGATTGCTAACAGAGCCCCTGCTTTTCAGACAAGCAGGGACAGATGGGTGTTCATCCACAGCAATCAGGCAGCAAAGACTAAACCCACAATCTTGGTTTATAGGTTGCAACACCTGGACGAGTCAAGGACATGAAAATGGAAAACCTATTACTCTTGTGTATGATGCGTACACGCACACACGCAGACACACACACACACACAGGTCGCAGTTAATTTGACTTAATAAACTACAAAATTTAAAAATGAATACACACAATCTGATTACCTTGTGTTTAAATGAATAACCACCTGTTATCAGTTTAAAGATAAAAGCTAGCAATGTCTTCTTTAGACCATCTTTAAGTGTAACTTTCATTTTAATCACTGATGATTGCACCCCAAGTACCGCTGGCCAATGCTGGCTTCAAACGACGACTAATGAGTTAATAATTAGTTAATTAGTAAATCACCAGCTCACAGGTCTGTCGCAACAATGACGATGATCAAATCACAGATGCCCAACCGACTTCCTACCTTTGCCCCCAGGCTCAGAGACAGGATAGTGTCCTCAAAGGCAGAGTGAGTGTCCACATGAGGAGGAATACCTGGAAGTATCATTAAAAAAAACATGGAAAATGAAAACCTTCAGAGCAAAGTTAATTAAGTCAAACATTTAATAAACTTCTCTCAGCCCCAGAGGATCAAAAGGCTTCCATAACACCTTATCTGCTGGTTAAGGAAGGGCTCTGCTGCCACCCAGTGGTGCAAATTAGTAAACTCTGTTTGTGTGTTCTCTTATTCATTTTTAATAAAAGAATATAATCAGGTCTAAACAAAAGAAAAAGAAAACCCTCTCCTTTTTTTTTTTTCGATCTGCAGTTCTCAGATCAAGGCTTCTAACTTTATATTTTTTATCTTTTCACTGGTTTCTGCAGCTCTCTGCGAGGCTCCCTAGCAGATAATCTGGGTTGTGGGGTTGCTGGAGCCAATCCCAGCTAGTAAAGTTCATAAATTAAAAAACACAGAGTTGGGAATAAGGAGAACATTTATGTGAGCTATAACTCACCCTGTCCAGACTGATACTGATTCACAGTCAGCTGGTCTGGCATGATGTTGGTGTGTCCATTTCTTAAACAACGCTCCAGAACAGGTAAACACTCCGCAGGGATACCTAGAAACACACACATTCCTCTGCTACTTCTGTTGTCCTATAATATATGCTTAGATAAACACACAAGTGACAACTAGACTGAAGACCATATCACCAAAAACAGCCCACAAAACCACGACAATATGTTTTAATAAAAGATGATGCAATATTACCTGCAGGTAATGGCTTGTCCTTATCCACATTGTTGTTGTCATAGCGAAATTCAAAGCCATAATGTTTCACTCTTCTGTGCTTCAGAGCTTTTTGAGCTAAGAATCATTAGGATGAAGTTAAGTTAAGTATGCCTGACTTTTCTTCACAGCTTTTATGGGGGGGAAATGATACCCTCACCTGTAACATCATCATTAGTGGATGACCAGTCTACAGCAGCGAGCAGCAGAGCTTCTTCTTCCGGGGACACAAAATCCTCCAGCAAAACTAAACCCTCTGGCAATGGGATGGATGCTTCCTCCTCATGGGTCACTGTACAAGAGCATGAAAATACACAGCACAGCTCAAATACTGGCTGCAGACAAACCAATAAAACCTTTCAGAGTCTTTCAGATTATTTGACCTACTTCCAAAACCTAAGAGTTGTTACTGTTAGGCATGTGTATCAGTTTTAAAATAGTAACACAGCTGACTGTCATCAGTAAAAAATGGAAAGAAATACTATCAACACTGGCAATTACCTGACCAAACAGCAGCAAATACAGATAAACAAAAAACAACCAAACAGCAAAACAGAACCCTGAGGAAACCCACAAGAGAAGCCTGCTTTATCAGACATATACTGATTTGAAATTGATTGAAGAACATCTATTAGTATCATATGAAGAAACCCAATCCAGTGTAAGATCCACTAACAATCCACTCTGATCCACTCTATAGAAAGCTGAGCTAAGATCTAATAAGACCCGTATGATGATGGTACTGAAAGTAAAAGTACCTGAGTTGACATAAGCGAGGTAGAGCGTGACGCTCTCTCCGCACTGCAGCTTCTGTCCATTAAGTTTGGTGTGCGCTTTTAGAGCACTCTCTTCACACCTGGAAAGAGAATGAAAATGACAATAATATTAGTTTTACCTTGAATAAAAAGGTCCTCAATGTAGAAAGCACATTCCTGTTGTGGCAAAGTGCTGTCTGTGTCCTGAGTGTACCTGTATGTCACAAAAGCATAGGGCTTATGGGGAGGCATGAGCAGGCTCTCCACTTCTCCCATCTCTTTCAGCGCTGACGAGAGCTCCTCTCTACTAACACTGTTCCCCAGGCCACCATTAGCCACCACCAGACTCTGCAGAGGTAAAATAAATAGCAAAAATCACATACAAAAAAAGAAACAAACCGAAAAGCAGACACCCAAAAACAGACTGAAAGTATGAACAACATGCTTCAATTGTTAAGATGCCTGAATAAAAGAAGAAAAAGGACCTTTCCCCAAGGATTGTTTGACTGTTTGGCAATCAATCAACCTACAGCACATACTCTCATGAAATAAATCAAATGAAGTAGTTTGTGTTTTTGTTGTGATGCTTTCACTGGCTTAAATGTTGATATTTCTCTGTAGAATAGAGTATTTTCCATAAGCAGCGTCTGACTTTCTTGTTAATTTAGCAATAATAATAATAATAATAATAATAATGTATAAATTTTAAATAGAATAATTAAATATTAGATATGCAGGTAACTTTAAAAGCATTTTAATTAAAATAGCGGGGGAAGAATAAACAAACATATGACAGCGAACTATTGCTCGCCGAATAAACCTAATTTCTCTTTTACCCTGGTAGGCTGCGGGGCCGTGTGGATGCCTTCATGCTTAAGCAATGTGTGACTGGCTTTAATTTGTTTTCTGAGAAGTTTTTTCTCTTCTTTACTCCTCCTGACGGCCTTCACGTTGTTTTCCTCACGAGCATCCATGGTACGTTGTTTTAATCCGTCCGGGTGCAACGGGCAGTGAAAGACTTCGGTTCCCAGAGATGTCTCCCTCTCCGGGAGACATTTTGTAGAATGTAAGTTAGGAATAAAATGAAATTATTACATGTGAATAAAAAAAATATATGCACTTCTCGGAAATTTGTTAGCTACACCTGTTAACTTATTAGCTTCTCATCTTAGCCAATCACATGGCAGCAACTGAGTGCATTTAAACATGGACGTTATTAGGACGACCTGAGGATTAGAATTGGGAAAAATGTGATTTAAGTTACTTTGAACGTGGCTCAGTTTTTGGTGGCAGATGGACTGGTCTGAGTGTTTCAGAAACCACTGATCTACTGGGAGTTTCCCACACAACCATGTCGAGGGTTTACAGAGAAATGTGTGGAAAAAGAAATATCCCGTTAACAGCCGTTTTCTGGATGAAAATGTATTATTAACACCATAGGTCAGAGGAGAATGGTCCAATTATTTCAGCCTAAGCGCAAGGCAAAAGTAAATAAAGGGTTACAGCAAGTTACAGCAGCCGAAGACCACTTCAGGTGTCAAGTCTGTCAGCTAAAAACAACAAATGCTGACAGAGGCTTCCAGCAGGATGACCTATGTCACAAAGCTCAAATCATCTCAAACCTATGTCTTGAACATAAGTTCACTGTACTCCACTGTCACCAGATCTCAGTCCTACAGTTCTACATTGCTGACAGCAGAAATCTGCAGCAATTGTGTGATGCTATCGTATCAACATGGACTAAAATCTTTGAGGAGTGCTTCTAGCACCTTGTTGAATCTACACCACAAAGAATTAAGGCTGAAAGGGAAGTGCATAACACTAAGTGTACATAATATACAAATCTGATCATATGAACTACAGTGAGACACTCATTCTTCTATTCATGATGGATGACTGGGGGGGGGATTAAAAAGGCCTCAGAGTACCGTGTCTTTTCCAAAATGTACATCTGTACTTTGCCACTCATTTTTCCAGCATATGAAAGATTTTTTTCCACCCTGAACCATGCTGTTGAGCTCTTGTAAGATCTAGCTTTTTTCATTTGAGGCAATTAGCCAAAATAAAGCCCATTCTTTTATTTGTTTTTAAATCGCTCAATGCCCTGACCTCCCTTATCTCTCGGTGCTACTACAGCCATATCACCTGCCTGTTCCGTTAGGCCCTCCAATCAGCAGCTCCTTAAGGAACCAAAAACTACGTATAAATTTAAAGGTGACCTTGCTTTTGCTGTAGCTGCTCCAAAGTTGTGGAATGATCTGCCCTTGCACGTTAGGGAGGCCTCTTCTCTTTCTGAGTTTAAAACTCTTCTTAAAACATTTTTATTTCCTGAAGCCTTTGGCACTCTTTAAGGGGTTGACTCAATTTGTTTTAACATGTTTTCTTTGATTTTATTTAGTTAGTTATTTATTCCATTTTCATCTTATTTTATTTTATTCTACTTTGTTTATGCTATTTGTAGATGTACAGCACTTTGTGAACCCTGCTTTTATGTTAAAGTGCTTTATAAATAAAGCTGGTGTGGTACAGTATTTGTCTTTGAGAGTAATAATCAGTGCAACATTGTTAAACAATGCTGTTTATCACCTGTAATATTTCACCCACAATATAGTGTCCGTATATGTTGGTACATATATGCTTATTTTGTTCTTTTAGTCTTAGCTAAGTGCTTTTTTTCAGTTCTCTTCTCATATCAAAGCTTCTGTTCTGTCCTTTGAAATCATTTTGCAGGCAACTGTAATGAGAAATCCAAATTGCATGCTTCCATAATATGCAAAAACAATGAGATAATTTGATTTCCTGTGCTAGCTTGATACAGTAGGGGATTAAATATCAGGTGTTGGACTCTACCTTTCCATTTGAAATCATTTCATTTGTCTATCATCAGAGCTGACGCCGACAGCTGGTATCCTTCATATTCGTCAATTTCAACAAAGCACCGTACCCAACACGGCTGGACATATTCTGATCAGACACTCATATTCCAGCATAAGTATTGACTTGTGATTGATGTATTCTGTCTATCATTATGTCTTTGATGCAGTGCCTGCCCTGGCCACTCTACCCAGTCTGATTTCTCTCTCAGTGGGGCCAATTATCTCAGATCCTGCATCCAAATTCCTCTTCTGTCAGATGAATGACTCTGCAGCCCCTCTGAACACGTGTGCGTGTTCCAGCACGCGTATCTCTCTGTGTTCTGAAACATTTGTGCATGCGCCTCAGTGCGTTGCTGTGTGCCTGTGCATTTATACTCGGGCGTGTTGTGTAATGAGGCCTTCACCTGTCTTCTGCCATCTCCGTAATTACACTGTTGGCCAGTGCGAGCCCTCGGTCGTCTCAACAGCACGCTCAGTTTAGTCTACAAAACAACAGCTGGTCAGGCAGGAGAGTATGCAGCTGCCCTCTTCAACATGATAACACTGGTCTTTTTTTACTAAAGCACTCAAATAAATTAAACCCATTTATCACTGTTGGAGGTGATATCAGGTGCAATATCGGGGAAATTAAAGCCTTAACCTATAGTATGGAGCATTCACTACATTCAGTACAATTTTTATCCACTGTATGCAATGGTTCTATATTTAAAATAGTTAAACTGGTAAAATTGCTCATCAAATGGTTGATATTCAGTTCTTCTCCTATTTTCTAATAATTCCCAACATTGCAAACCAACAACCGATGGTCACTTTTGTTGTTTATTAAACTGACGTTACACAGTGTTTTATAACACATGGATCGGTTTCCTTTACTTGGAGATCGGAAAAATTTCTAATCTGCTTTCAGACCCTTCAGTGTTCCAAGTCTCCACTGGCTTGAAACCCAAGGTTTGAGTTTCATCTTTGGAAAAGAAAGAAAACATCTAATGTTAAAACCCTTTAGCCAATTTAGAAGCTAATGAATGATCCAACAATGACTCAGTGACAGAATCAAAAGCCTATCCTTTGTCAGCTGCAGTTTCCAGAGTCAAAAATAAACTTTGGACCTGAAGACTCAGATATAATTTTAACATTACATTTCTCATTTGGTCGGCCATACACAAACTTCTTAAATACTAAGGTGAAGAAGTTCGCACCAAGTGGAAATGCTTGAAGCTGCACGATAATTCAGGTATTCCTCGTGCCATTGTTCAAGGGCAGCTTCACCTTCAGCACCAGCCAAACTCTCAAAAGCAATGTAATGGTGAGAACACAAGTGGAATCACTTCTGTACCCTGAGGCATGCCATCAACCTTTGAAATGCAGGACCGGTAGCTATTTGCCAAACTCCTGCTGCTGGCATCTTTGTATTGTAATTAGCTGGGACCACAGGATGAAGAAACTAGATGCTGCCTTTTAAAATAGTGACTCTGATGCCTGCCGCTCTCTGGAGACGTATGAGCAGATGGTTGGTGGTTGGAGAAAGGTGAGTTATAAAAACTGCAGTTTATCAAAAATGTTCTACATCTGCCAGTTGTGGTTGTGTCTTTTGTGCATGAAGGAAAAGAAGCAAGAAATTAGTAAATCATCAACACAAAATATTACCATTCCTGCAGAAGACAAAAGATAACTCTATTCAAGGACTAACGGGGAGGGGTAAGGATGGGCAGAAATAGAAGCTAAAGCAGCAGATCTTGTGTTCAAACATTTTAAACGGTCAAAATATTTAGAGGTCTGAGAAATGTGTTTGGAGATCCATCTGATCTGTGTATAATCTCTCTGCTAGAATGGCAGTCAGCTGGTCCTATCCTCTGATAATTGCTGTGGCAAAGATCTGGCCACTATAAATGAGCAAAGTTGTGAGCTAAATAATTTTCCAGTGCCAGCTATTTTTAGACCAATGTTCAAACTAACCCACAGTATTTAATAAATATGGGGAACTTGTGACAGGATATTTTCCACATCCTAATGCCAAGAAAGCCAATAAATGTTTTTACTGGCACTAGAATGAAACGCACCTTTTGGGCTATATTGATAGATATACAATGGAATAAACATATGTTCCATCATTTTTTGGAATGCAAAGATATTCAATTTTTGTCAGGTTTAATTCAAAGACATGACTTCTAAAGTAATTTGTTTTAATCTAAACACTAGATTAAAATTTGAAGTTAGATTTGCTGTCTTGTGGTAAGATACATATGTTGTCTGCCCTAACACAAACGCCATTGAGGACATATATTAGCTTAGCTTAGCATAGCATCACAAAAAAATTATTCTGGGTTATTTAGTTCGCAGATGTTAAAGAATTGTTTTCAAATGTTATAAAATAAAATTGCCATATAATATGGGTTCCTGTTCCCTCTACAGCTTGTTATACTATACTAACACCAAGAATGCAATACACACACATGCAGTAATTGCAGTGATTGAAGTTGCAATAAGCTGCAGTTCCACCAAAGGGAGATTTTAAGCCAACATAAAAAAACATAAAAAAAAAATAATCACGGGAAAGTATTTAAAGAGACATTACTTACACATTTACATGTAAATACAAATTAGCCACCTAGCTTAATTGTTGTGGGCTAGAAGGACCTAGTACTTGCTTGGTTACTCGGACTTCTTGGCTATAAATATATTATTTCCCCCTGTCAATACTGCAATTTCTGGATGTACTGCAGCTTCTAAATATGTGTCCATTTCACGCTTTGCCATAATATTGGGTTGGTTATTTACATGACAAAAATGGCTCATTTTATTCTGGTGGTAGATGGCTGCCAGATGTGTAATTCAGCCTCTGTGGATATAAATTATATTCTACTGTCAATAAATTAAAATGATAGGTGTTAAAACTAAAACCAGGTTATTTTAGCCTGTTGCTAGATGGTTGCTAGAACTGAGAATATATTAGGCATAAGTCAGTGTGCATAAATAAAAATAAAAATGATACAATGCGGTCAGTCTTATTGTATATAAATTATAAAAGGGTAATTTTAGCCCATTGCTCTGTATGGTAGGCAACATGATGACATTATCTGATATAGACAAGATCCTTCAGGCATTGAATAAATACCTGATGGTCTAGGAGCAGTTTGTGAACAAAGAAAAAAACACATACAGACAATGACTTTTATGTATTGCTATTTTTAGTAGTAGTAGTAGTAGCATTAACTGCTATGACAAAAGAAATTTCCCCAGAGCTGGAATAAGTAAAGCATATTTTATATTTTAGAGGCAACAAAGTGCTGCTCTGATTCTGATACATTACTGCTATTATTTATTTTCCATAATGTTCACAGTTGGAAACTGTCACCACATTAACTTACACATCAGAATAAACATAGTCATATTGCATTCAATAAATGGACGTGTACACACATACATCTAGTGTCCCAGAATGTGTGGAATGGTGTTTCTGAGGCCTTGTTGACACCCCTCTGTCTCTCCGCAGATTTAGAGGGCAACTCTGCCAACACTTTTCTATCTTAAATGCACACACAGCTGTCACAGTGGGCCATAGTCCACCCCATACAGAGATGCCAGCACTATTCACCCTGTGTTATTCAATCACCCCAGAACTGGATCTCTGTGACAATGGGAATCCCTGGGTGAAATAGCTCTTGGTCTGAGGCTGGCAGAACAGCAGGGTGATAAAATTCAACCAGTTTGATCTCTTTAATCCTCTGGGAATGGCCTTGGAATCCTGCGATGGAAAGGTTCAAGGGATCTGTGCTTGTACTTTGTCCTTCTGTGGCCCCTCTGTGTGTGCAGGAGAAAGCGTGTTTGTCAAGGGGGTTTAACTCTGGGTCAGACATAACACCGTTTTTAGCAGCTGTCAAGTGTGAAGTGAGTTGAGATGTTTGCTTTGATGAAATGTCAAAATCCTTCTCTTAGCACCAGCATAATACAGAATATCAGGAATCCACACAATCCACAAAAGTAAGAAAACATATTGTTATTTAGTTTCTATTAAAGGAAAGGTGTGGATAATATTTTGAGACAGATGAGATAATCGATGCTGCTTTTATGGCTCCAAGTAAATTCTGAAGCTGCAGCAAGTGGTTAGCTTAGCTTAGCATTACCAAAAGCTGAAAATATTGCACTAAGCAAGCTAAAAAGACAATATCTTTTTCACTAGCTATATACTCTCATCAGTTCTTTAATGACGTACACCTTGCTAGTACAGGGTTAGTTCATCTTCAGAGCTGCCTTAATTCTTCTTGGCATAGACTCAACACAGTACTAGAAACATTCCTCTGATATTTGAATCCATAATTTTATGATAGCATCAGACAGTTGCTGCAGATTTGTCAGCTTTGCATCTATGATGGTATACCTGTTCTAATACACACCAAAGGTGCACTCTTGGACTGAGATCTGGTAAATGTGGAGGCCATTGAGTACAGTGAACTCAATGTTCAAGAAGCTATTTTGAGATGATTTGAGCTTTGTGGCTTGGTGTTTTATTCTGTTGGAAGCAGTTATCAGAAGATGTGAACACTGTGGTCATAAAGGGGTGGATATGTTTAGCACTACTCAAGTAGGCTACGGTATTTAAGCAATGATTAGTTGGTACTAAGGGGACCAAAGTGTGCCAAGGAAATATCCCCCACCAGATTACATCACCATCACTAGACAGGATGGATCCATGCTGTTATGATGTTTATACCATATTCTGCACCTAATATTTGATATTTATGTCGCAGGAAGAATCGAGATTCATCAAACCAGGCAACAGTTTTCCAAACTTCTGTTGCCCAATGTTGGTGAACCCGTTTGTATTGTATCCTCGGTTTTCTGTTCTTAGATGATGGCACATGGTGTGGTCTACTGCTGCTGGAGCCCATCTGCATCCAGGTTCATCGTGTTGCTTGTTCAAAGATGCTCTTCTGCAGACCTTCGCTGTATTGAGTAGTTTTTTGAGTTGCTGTTGCCCTCCCATCAGCTTGAAACAGGTGCCTGGACTATGTGTGTAAGTCTAGCTGCTGCCCTGTGATTGACAGATTGGATATTTGTGTTTACAAGCAGTTGTGTAGCTACCACTATGGCTGGTGGGCATAAAGATGTCATATGCAAACTACTAATAGTTGCAGGTTTTTGTTATAATAATATATAATCCCAATTACATGCAATCAATCACATTGCTATCCAGCTCTACCTTGCTTTGTCAAAAAGTAACAGTTTTCAGCACTGAGTAACAGTTTCTTTAATCTGTAGAAAAGATGAGAAATTCAGATTAGGTCCATGCAATTTCTAGGGTTTTAATTTTTTTGCTTTGCCCACCCACATGCGTGCTTTCTACTAAGAGGAAAATGTACCTATGTCTCCTCATCCATCAAGGATAAGCAACTTAATGAAGGGTGCAAGCCACTGTGCTTGACACTCCTCTGTAATCAATACCTATTTGAAATTCCACATAAGTGTGTATACTGGTGATATCATCACACTTTCATGCCATTACAGATTCTGTGCTTTTTAGTTGAGAAGGGACTTGATAGGCAACTGGTTTACAGAGGCTTCAGCTGGTTTAAAACAAGCATGCCTGGTATGGTACATTTTGAAGTAATTCCTCTGATACTAGGTGATATTGTTAGTTTCCTATATCCATTGGATGATATAAGTATTGTGTCTGTAATCCACCAAGTATCTCCAATAATGTGTTATAAATAACCCTGAGACCCTCCTCTGTTTTCTGTGTGTGTGTGTGTGTGTGTGTGTGTGTGTGTGTGTGTGTGTGTGTGTGTGTGTGTGTGAGAGAGAGAGAGAGAGAGAGAGAGAGAGAGAGAGAGATGAAGACAAAGGTAGCCTGCCAACAAAGGTAAAAGGCATTCAATCAGAGTGGAAACAGATTGAGAAGCTTTCCTGCCTGGGTGTGAATTAGAGCTGGACAGATTCAGTTAGCCAATCCCTGCTGAGCAGATACACCCAGACGGGAAGGGATCTGGCTGATAATGATGTGTTTGCTCTATTTTTTGGAGTAAAACACTTCACTTTTTCAGTCCTGTTTTTTTTAAAACATACTATCCCTGCATAATATTTTATTATCATTTGATTGTTTAGTTTAAATACATAAATTAACACAATAAATAAGACACTTAAACCATGTGAAAATTACATATCCATTTTACCTTAAATTTGACTTAAATTATCCACCTTTAAATGTGTCGTCATGTTATTTCAAAGACACACAAGAATCTACTTGAAACCAGCTAATGTTTTATAGAGCGTTACAAATAGCCAAATCAATGTCTCTCTAATGTTGTGTGAATGGGGTGGCTCTCACCAGCAGGAGGGGGAAATAGATTACTCTGGTATAGATTATGTGCCTGATAATGAGAACATTTGTTAAGCACAGACAACATTCTCAAAGTCACCAGTGACACTCTACTCCTGTTCCAACAATAATTCATGGATTAATTACTAGAAAACGGGATAATAGTTAGACCCACTGTTTCTCAAATACCTGACAGGAGGTCATAAAGAGCTCATTTGAGATTTGTAATTACCATTGGTCAATTGATCCTCCTAAATATTGCAGAAAAAAGACAGACAGATTAAATTAAGCTGTGGAATTAATTATGTGCATTTAATTGGAAGGATCAATTTTAGTGCAACAAGGTGTCGATGAAATAGCTCACTCTAAATTCAAACAGTCTTTGTATAATGACTGATCTTCTATCTTAAGATTATAATCAGGTGATTAAGCTGCTACTAAAGGTGATCTTTGAAGCCCCTCCACTCATGCAGGGGCATATACAGTTCTACATTCACCAGCTCCTGCAGCCAAGTGCTCCACTAGTAAAGATCATAAACACAAAAGAAAAATTCTGAATGAAAAGCAACATCGTTTACATTTCAAAATGGATTTTGGCGCTTGTTAATCTCGCTTGCTGGTAAAGTGGAATCCTCACCTGGAGAGAGGTTCAAGAGGAGAGTTTAAGAGGACCATTCAAAGGCGAGCATGTGGTGGCCAGGCCTGTGTCCATGAGGCTTGGTCGGGCACAGAAAGAAATAATATGGATCCAACAACCTGTGGGCCCGCTACCCATGTGGATTGGCATTGGGATAAGGTGCAACTGGCTGGTAGGCAAAGTCGGTGAGCTATGCAAGTAGACCTTCAGCACTGTAGACTGTTTTTTGGAACAAGGAACATCAGCTGGCTGCCAGGTAAGGAACCTGAGCTAGTGCAGAGGTGGAGTATTACCAACTATATATAATTGGGCTCACTTCTATGCATAGCAAGAATTCTAGAACCAAACTCATGGAGAAAGGCTGGACTTTTGTCTTTTCTGAGCTGGCCCACGGTGAAAGGTTCCTGGTGGGTATGGGAGTACTCACAAACCCCCGGCTGAGAGCTCATTGTGGAGTTTTCTCTGGACAGCAAATGGTGAACTTCAAGTTACGACAAACATCTCAGCTAGAATACCTGGCATTTTTTCTTTAGGTGGGATCGTGAAAGAGAGGAGGACAGCTAGCTAATGATCAACACCTAGTGGCAAGTGAAATCCGATGGTGGGAAAGGCTCTCAGACACACTTCAAACAAACAAGTAGTGAGGATGAACTGGAAACATCTGGTGGACATGTTGGCAGGACCTGTTGTTATAAGGTCATTGAGGCCTGCACTGCTCATCATCCAAGGGAAAATGGCCATGAAATCTTGGTAATGACTGAAAAAGTAAGCACCCAAAATGAATTTCCTGTGTACGGAGTCTGAGCCCAGCCTTAGAGGTAGAGTGAGGAGCTCCGGCCCCTGCTCCTGTGTATTGAAAGGAGACATTTGAGGGAGTAGACCTAGAAACTGCTGGACAGATTGTATATCTCAACTGGCTTGCAAATGTCTAAGGATCAGTGGAAAATCTATGCCATGGCTATGTTTTAACCGCAAATTCATCTGAAACCCTACAAATGTTAACTTCATGTTGCATTGATGCAACTATTGTGATTGGCTTGTCCACTCCCATCAGTTCCTCCTATGCATGTCTGGTTACAATCAATCAAACAATCATTGTCTCTATGGAAGGAATCATAATAATAGCATCACTATAAGAACTCACAAGTGTTAGCACATAATGCACCCTGCACAAGCATAAATGCTGGCAATGATGTCAGCCACTTGTGTAGGTTACACCATAGGCTCTAAATCAGGCCTCAGTCTGCCGCCGCTGCTGCAGCCTGACTTTGGTAAATTAATAGATAATCAATGGATGGACAACAATCCTAATGTCTTGGTGTGGATCCCACAGGCAATAAATGCAAAGCAAAGCTGGATTATTTTCACTATGTACATCTACAGCCACACACTAAAGAAACTTCTCACTCCTTAGTCTTGACACACACCGGGATAGGTCTGGAGGCAATCCTTTTGTTTGATTCACGTTCTTCAAGACAGCGACAACATGCTTCTTTGTTTCTTTGTGGGTCACTAAACTCACATGGAGGAAGCACTCTATCAATTTGAGGCATTGAGGCAGAGCGGGTGGCTAAATTACAGTCCTGCAGGTTGAGTGTGTCACATGCTTCCAGACTCTATTCCAGCCCATTTACCTGACAAAGCCGGATACTGGCACTCTAAGACGTGCTTTTCTCACCCAATTATTAAGACATAGGAATTTTAAAAACTGTACCCAAATGATAAAGACAAAGATAACCGAACTCAAGAAGAAACAGGGCAATGTAAATGCTGGAGAAGGACTGTTTGAGCCTTACTAAATCCTACCTCATTTGAGTTCTTGGTTAACAACTCATTTCTTTCAGCTGCTGATTAGTGCATACAGTATGTGTGGCAACAATAAGTTTAAAATGTAACACAGCTAATATAGGATATAAGTCTTACTATAATATGCAGATGTTAATAGAGTCTTTTTCTTTTAACTGCTGGACAGCACAACTTATCCTCTGATGATGGTTCTATCTATGACAAACACTATCAGAGTGCTGATGGTAAAGGGATGTATACAGTGTATGCAAAATAAAGTGTATTCAATATAAAAGGTTTTATAATGACTTTTAATATTATTCAAGCCGTAAACTAGCTATAAACAACACCTGCAGATGTTAAAAAAGATAATCCTATGGCTCAGTAACACTTTATGATTCCTCATTTCTGTCCTATTTAAAGGACATAACCCTGTTGTGGGATTTTGCCAGAGGTGCATCTCTCACCGAAACAACTGCAGTGCTTCCTAAGCAAAAAAAAACATGTGGCCCTACTAAAAATACCTGCTTTTGAATCATTCATGCCTCACACTATTTAGAGAGCTAATGCATACTCATGACCTTATGCAAATATTCATCATCAGACTTTGACTAACAAGGAATTAAATTAATGGAACAATGGGGACCATGGCCACGGCAGCTTTCCTGAAGTGTACGCTAACAAACAGAGCAGGGGCATGCAGGAAAAATTAACTCTGATCAAAAACCCTGCTTTACTTTTAATCTTAACAAAACAGGGTTTTAAGTTTAGGGCAGATTGTTCCTGATGCATAATTAAAGCTCTACTGCAACATTGCAGTAGTTTTTATAACACAAGCATCCAACTCTGAAGCGTTTCAGCTGGTGTAAGTGGGTTGCCACTGGTGGCTGGAGCCCACTGCAGCTGTCAAAGGATG
>VUQR01000733.1:0-12961 GCA_015108515.1 Hemichromis elongatus
GCTACTATCACCTATAAAAGGGAACAGTTTGAAAACAAAGCAGTTGTGGTGGCTTGGAAACTTGAATCATGATGAAGGTCAGGGAAACAGGTTTGTTAAGTAGCGGTCATCACGATGGGGGCAGCTACGTTAAAAGCAAAGCGTGTACAGTAAAACATCAAAAATATAATACAAATGACTCCAAATTAAGAGCCCCACCTATTCTTACCCACCAATCAGCCAGCAACTTTGCAAAGTTAGCTTTACCTCTTCAATACTAATCTTTAAGACAAACCTTTTCCACAGGCCAGCTTGAGTTCCTCACGCACAGGTCCAGCAGCTGCAAGTTTGGCAGAGGAACCAGACCAACGTCAAAAACCAAAGCCTCAACTGTGGTGCCAACATATCTGCACTGGAACAACAGCCTGACACAAGAAATGCAGTTTATGTCAGTTATTCATAATTTCGCTATAAGCTTTGAATAACAATTACTTTCTGACTGAATTTTTTCAGTCTTCTAGTTTGTGCCCATACGTGGTAACATTTTGCCCTATGATCTACTTACTGATATTAAAACATTTACTCATAGTAGGTGTCCCTGGCAATGGATCCTTAATCACTTGGTACAAGGAAGACATCCTGTTCTCATAGATTAAAACACAAGGTTCCTCCTACAGTATAATGACAGGATTTCAGTCTTTATCGTTGCCTGAAAAAACTTTGAAAAAAATCATCTCAGTTCTGGTAAAACAGAGGTTCTTGTGTATCAGCCCAGACAGTTTCTCTAAGGAAGTTAGTGCATCGGATCCCTCACCAATAACATCAAATCATCTGCTAAAAACCTTGGTATTACTTGTGATCAGCACCTGAATTTTGAAACTCATATCTCAAAGGTTATCCAGTCTTGTTTCCTTCATCTGAAATAAATGTTGTTAAAATCAAACCTTTACTGTCAGTAAATCATTTTGACCTTTTAGTAAACACTTTAATTTTCTTCCATCCTGAGTATTGCAATTCACTATTCTCTTCTCCAATTAGTTCAAAATGCAGCAGCTAGGCTGCTAATGAAAATTACATTGGTCACATATTACACCTGTCCTTGCATCCCTTCCCTGGCTTCAGGCGAAATTCAGAATCCACTTTAAAATTCAGTTATTGACATATAAGGCTCTACATGGACAGGTCTCTGCTTATTTAGCTGAGCTTCTAACACCTTATCAATGCAGCCGGCCTCTCTGATCGTCTAACCGCGACTCGCTCTGATTTTAAAATTCAATTCAATTCAATTTTATTTACATAGCACCAAATCACAACAACAGTCACCTCAAGGCACTTTATAACCAGAGGTGATTGCACTTTTGAGGTTGCAGGGTCCAAACTGTGGAAAAGCCTTCCTCAGTCAATGAGGTCGGCTCACTCTGTTATTTGTTTTAACCGACTGCTGAAAATAAAATAACAGTTTGTGGCTGTTTGTGGCTTTTATTTGAAATGTGCAGCAAACTTCGTGTTTTGAAAAGTGCTATATAAATAAAGTTATTATTATTTTTTATTATTAATAGTATTATTAATATTAAATCAGTTATAACCCTTATGTTTACAGTTGTGCCACGGGCAGTTACATGGAACTGAAGTGCTGCCAACTGGGTTGCAGCTGTGAAAGAAATTGTCTCCAAGTCAGTGTTGGGCAGAGTTGCAATCCTGGCTACTACCACGATGAACAGGCCTTCCTTGGTGCACAGAAATGTCACTGAGACAATAATAATAATAAAGTACAACAATACAGAAAACAAAGATGAATGCAAATGCTTTTACCCGTTCACCCGTTCAGTGCTATAGTTTATGTAGTTATGTAGTTTTTTTTTAGCAGTTCTGCTTTATATCTATAAAGCAGAACTGCTTACCAGATTTGTCATAATGACAGCAGAGGTTTCATTAGTGCTGCATGGTATCATGTAGTTTTCTGCAACTTCACAAGTGTGAAATGGCTCTAAAAGGCTTTTCAGGGTTTGGAGGTTTTTTGGGCTGCTCATGCAGCTGAGGGTATTCAGGGTTATTGATTGGCTTCTGCCCCTGTGGAGATGGTGGGTATCGAGGATTCTGAGACGCATTATATCTACAGCCAAGAAGGGCAAATAATAAAAGATGACAACAAGTTAGCTTTAGTGCTATGACTTCACAGACAAGAACATGATGGCCTGTTAGGATATCACATCCTATTTATTGTCTACAGCTGCTAATCAAATGCTCCAAATATTGTTTTGTCTATTGTGATGCACTGAGGTAAAGCTAGAGATAATTAATGAAAATGAAAACTAAATCACTAAAAAATTAGAGCAATTTTACAGATTTACTATATCTGTAGAAAGCAAAGAAGCGTATAGTGTGCTAAACTTTACTGCTGTGTATACCTGGACATTTAGTTTTTACTGTCTGAAAACCAGCTGTTTATTCTTCCTTGTTTGAACAGTTTCATAACAAGAACCTTCACAGGGTCTTTCTGACCGACTCTGTGCTTTTATAGTGTAAACAAAGACTTTTGTTTATCTTTCATTTTGACATTGCTAAAAATCTACAACAGGATGAAGTGTTCTTTTTGTGTGATAAAAAAAGATATAATAAAACGTAAAAAGGTCATCTGTGGATAGAAGGCAAGAGCTTTGAGGCTGCATAAGCCACTCAGTCATTTTATTTGTGACGAGTTAAAATGTTAGTTTTAAAAATCCTGAGATTCATTTTGTAAATCTATGCTGTGCGTACATCTCAAACAGAATATACAGTATCTTAAGCTCTTTTTTGGCATGTATTTTTATTTATTTATTTTTTAAGTCAATCCTCATATGAATGCATTGTTTATTTTTACCCATTGTTTATTTATAACCCAATGAAGTCATGATTTCTAATAAATTATAAAACAGAGTAAAGAATAAGGTATAGAAAAGCCAAAATATAATGCGCCTATACGAGGATGGAGGCTTTCGAGAGGTAACTCTGAAGTAATTCTGAGTAAATTAAAAAGTGGTATAAACATTTCAAACCGAAGAGGAAATATTGTCTGAATTGTACAGATACTATTATTTATTTACCAGATGCACAAAAGAAACTTTTTTTGCCTAATTAAACATTCTCTGTGGAGATGTACTCATTACTCTCATAAAAACAAATACATTTGTGCTTTTTTAACTAATTCTGTAATACGAAGGCAGAAAACAAAAACAAATGTACTTTTGCGAGATCCTGCAAAACTTTTGCAAGATATGGGGAAAACGTTTTGTTTTTTTCCCCCTTGCATTTATCGTATTTTCATCGATACTTGTGAAGCTGTCCAGAGTACTGCAGCTGGTTGTTAATGAATTCAACCAGGACCACCAGGTCAGAGTACACCTTGCCATGAGTGTTTCTTCTTGCACTAACAGCTATCTTTAGATGTCAAACAAAACTGTGTTTACTGCTAAACACTGAATTAATGTCTTTATAGTTTAGGGCAAGTAGAAATCTATGAATCTCTCTGGTGTGTGTGTGACTTGTATCGCTATTGTTGTTTCCCAGACTTCAGTCCTGACTTGAAAGTGCATGGACTTGAATTAAAACGTTTCGTGAGATCTCGCCTCTGTCAGTGCGACCCAGGGCAGCTATGGCTGCAATGTAGCTTGCCATCACCAGTGTGTGAATGTGTGTGTGAATGGGTGGATGACTGTATGTAGTGTAAAGCGCTTTGGGGTCCATAGGGATTAAATAAAGTGTTATACAAATACAGGCCATTTACCATTTTTTTTACCATTGTATATACATCTTAAATTTTGTATTCATACAGTTATATCTTATTTAATATCAACAATATCAAATCCAATAACAACAAAAACAACTCCACCCACCTGCCCAGTGTACTTAAAAAAATATCAAGGTGTTTTGATTTTAGATTTGCTTTGCTTTAGAATGGCTTAATAACATTTTCTTTCTCACATTTGATTCTTTCATTTTGTGTTAGGGGGTTAATGTATTGGATTAGAGCCATATTGATCTTCAGACCTTTACACAAGGTGCTTTGGCACAATATTGATTTAGCTCTACTATGTTAAGGGCACCTAAACCAGGGTTAAGTTAACCTTTTGTGTCCTGTTTTTCTGCTGCATCTTTGTCACCTGTTTGAATATCTGTCATCACTTGTTTGAAGAAAACATGCTTGGAAAAGATTTGCCCGTGTACTTGACACAGTCACATTTTATGACTAAGTAACTGAAGAATCTGAATCCAGAGGTATAAAACAGTTGCTGTATTGCGACCGCAGTCCCTTCATAGGCTAAAATTTACGCTCATCAACCCTGAGGGGAATGGCCAGCTGAAGGGGTGGGAAGGTAGTGGAGGTAAACAAGTTCACTGTGTTATAAAAGCAGGTGGACATTTCCAGCTCCCTTACAGCACCTAGTGAACTACAGTGGGCACTTGTTGTTGTGAAGCCATGCTACTGAAGTGTGGCACTGTTTGCCTTGTGGCACTGGCCTTTCTTGGCTTATGTGATGCTCAGGGCTTACCAATTTACGAGGGTGCGAAAAAGGTCCCTGGAAAACACTGGCCTCACGACCCCCAACAGCAAAAACAAACGTTTGAAAAACCACTCACATGGACGTACCCTGAAGATCCTAAGCCCAAGCCCAAGCCTGATGTGCCATTCCAGCAGAGATATCCTGTTTCTGCTGCAACTGTTGCTGTCGACTGCAGGGAGGACATTGTTCATGTGGAAGTCAAAAAGGATTTCTTTGGAGTTGGCCAGCTGATAAATTCGGCTGACCTTACCCTGGGAACATGCGCTGCTGTCGGAGAGGATACTGCAGCTCATGTGCTGATTTATCAAGCACAGCTGCAGAATTGTGGGAGCAAATTAAAAGTATGAGGACTAAATATTACATTATTCTTAAATTTAATTCAAGTGCTGGAAAATAGTTTATGAATAATTTGACTTTGTTTTGAATATATTTGCTAGATGACAGGAGATTCCTTCATCTACACTTTCACACTGAACTACAACCCCCAGCCATTGGGCAGCGTTCCTGTGATTAGGACCAGCAATGCGGCTGTAGTTGTAGAATGTCACTACCAAAGGTATGTAAACAGTTGGGAAGATTTGTTGAGATAAATACATCAAAACTATAGAATTAAATTTGTATTTAATGTGCTCTATAGTAAGATCAAACTATTTTTTTTATTAATCTAGAATTTACCAAATGTAATCTGGATATTTCAACGACATATTATTCTTGCTTTAGTTTTCTGGATTCTTGTTAAACATGTCCTGTCACTTAGAAAGAACAATGTAAGCAGTCTCGCTCTTGAACCCCTGTGGGTCCCATTCTCTGCGGCTAAGATGGCACAAGAGTTTCTCTACTTCACCCTGACACTCATGACTGGTGCGTTTAAGATCAGTTTCTCAGTGCGTTTTATATTCTATGCAACCTTTATTCAAAAATGCATACTTGTTTGAATTATTAAAAATGTCATGTCTCATTTCACAGATAACTGGAAAAATGAGAGGCCAAGCAACCAGTATTTCCTGGGTGACGTGATTAATTTTGAGGTTTCTGTCATGCAGTATCACCATGTGCCGCTCCGTGTTTATGTGGACAAATGTGTAGCTACCCTTTCAGCCGATGCATCTTCTAGCCCCAGATATACCTTCATAGAGCAAGGGTAACGGAGTTTGATGAGATTATTGAAGTTGTTTTGTATATTAAGAACTGATTATCACAGATGCCCCTGTTAAACTGGTTATTTCACATTGTTTTTTTTGTGTGCAGGTGTATGATTGATGCTAGGATTACTGGATCTGTCTCAAAGTTCATGGATCGCTCTGCAGAGAACAAGCTGGAGTTCCAGCTTGAAGCCTTCAAATTCCAGAATTCTAACAGTGGAAAAGTATGCAGTTCCAAATTTGAGTTACTGAGTGCATTGTGTTGTATTTTCAACAACACTACTAATGTAGAACTATCACACAGAATATAACCTAAATTCTCTCCTATTCTTTAAGCTGTACATTACCTGCAACTTAAGAGCAACATCTGTTGCCCAAGCCATTGACAGTAACCACAGAGCTTGTTTCTACAACCATGGGTGAGTCTACCTTTGTACACATGTATCAATGATCATTAGACAAGAACTCATGTGGTGGTATGGCTTATATTTCCATTTCTCCCAAGGTGGAAGGAAGCCAGTGGATTTGATGGTGCTTGTGGCTCTTGTGAGTCTTTAACAGCTGGCAACACTAATACTGGAATTATAACTGGTAGTACTGGTACAGGAGGTGGAATTGGTAGTACAGGAACAGGGACTGCAGGCACTGGAATTGCAAATACAGGACCTGGAACTGGAAATACAGGAACAGGAACTGGAAACACTGGTGGTGGAACTGTGGGTTTTCCAAACTGGAATACTGGAAACTGGGGTGTTAAGATTCCTGTGGCAAGGGGGACACGAGACGTGTCTCAGCAAGAAGGTATGTGTTTCAAAAAATATACATATTGCAACATTTTAGTAGAGGAAAAGTTTCTTTTCAATTGGTCCAATGTATAGATTAGTAATTTTGTTATGCTTTCTATTATTTAAGTCAATAAAAACATAATGATGCATACTGTAACAATTCTTCTTTCTTTCTCAGTTTTGGAATGGGAAGGAGAAGTCACCCTGGGTCCCATCTCTATTGAAGAGAAGGAGATAACTTAAAAAAAAATTCCTGCCATGGACACGGCCAACAAAATGAACTTTATCAGTGGTTCATGACTGAAAATATGTTAATTTCATTCTTCTGTGGCCTGTAGCTCACAAAAGCATATTTAGACAATAAAGAATTAAAAGTTCCTTTACAAAAATGTAACTCCTTTGACATGCCAACTCACTGTAATTACAAATGTTTCATATGGAGCCCATCTGTCCATTTGTCCATGAATTGGAACTCTTCACATGTTGTGGAAATAAAAATGCAACAGTTTGAAATGATCATGTCATTTATTCAGAACTTTCTTAAGCAGTGCACTGAATCTATGGAAAATTGAAACAAAAAATAAAATCTACTCATTAAAAATATTGAACTGAGTATAGCACATGTTAGACAATATAGTCATCTGTCTTCTTGTTGTAATACTATCAATCTGCATGCCTTTAGGGTAAAACAAACAAACAAAAATTAAAACAAATCATTATCATATCAGTCACAAATTATAAGTGAGTGGAGGAAGAAGCCATTCGCAATCAACCCCAGTCCATATCCTTACAATGCCTCCTGATTGGTGGCCTCAGCCTGTCATCACAGACAGCAGCCAGAACTCAAACACAGTCTGCAAACACACACAAATAACACAATGTGGCAGAAACATTCTCCCAAAATATGAGAAATATACACCTACAATGGAAGAAGAAGAAGCCACTTAAAGAGGCCCTGCCCACATCTTCTCAGATGCCATCTCATTCAATCATCAGAGTCATCACCTACACCTCCAAGAGCGAAAAACGGGGATATCCGGGCATGCAATGGCTCCAACTGTGCTGCCGGGTTATCCTGGTTTTCACTCAGCAGTGAGCTTTTGCTGTCACCGTGTGGTATAAATGCTAAACTTCATTTTAGCGAGAGACACAGCTTCAGCACCACATACAGTGAACAGCTACACAGGAGGTCCAATCATAAAGCAGTATAAGTAGACAAACAATTCAAAATGTGGCTATTGGTTTTATGGATGTTTTCTGAAACACAAACCTATGTTCTGTGTGTTTAATTAAACTTATTTATATTTGTGTGGAGATGGAAAGCCGGCAAGTTATGGACCCGAAAATCTATACAATCCGATTTCATGTGTTCACGAACACTGCAGAGGCTAACAAATTATTATTGCCGGTTTATACGTTACAGTATATAGAACTAGAACTAGTCTGTGTAATCTCTGTTCTTTTTTTCTGTCTTCCGTGGACCACAAAAACACAATAAACTGAGACCAAGCAATAAAAAAGCTCCTCCGGTCCAATCTAAGGTACTGTTACAAAACGAAGGTTTAAAATTGAAGTCCCTGCCTTTTCCCGGGGAATCCTCGGTTCTCCCCAAGGCTGGTCCACACGGACGTTAGCCCGTAAAACACGTTTGCTTTCCCTGAAAATTTCACTCTCATTGTAATATCAGTTTAACAACTTTATGTTTTATCTGTTTTGCTCTGTGTGACCCTCTAGGCTCTGACTGCATCCACTCAGCACAGCCTGCTCATATGGTATCAGCACTGACGTTATACCGTCTGCGCTCCACACCCCCTCCTCCTTCGTCTCTGCCTGTCTCCGCACTGCTGGCCCGTATCTGTTGTGTGTCACGGGCAGCATCACAGCGGCAGACATTTGGAGAGAAAAACACGGACTGCGGATACAAATTGCGCGCTTCATGTTTCGCAAGGACATAACCGGGGAGCACAGAGATTTCCGCGGTATTGCGCGCAGCCGCTGAAGCTCTTTTTTCGGTCTTATTTGCCTTGACACCCCTCCTTATCCTGCCTGTGTGGATGGTTGACTGCAGATTTCATGGTGCTGAGAAGGCTTGTCTGATTGAAGGCTTGCGGCCAGGGGGGCATCTGTGGGGCCGCAGATAGAGGAACCTCTGTCCACGACTGCGCCCGTCCCGTGCACTGTAATTGTGAATGGACTGCGCTCCCTCCGTGATTTTCTGCAGTCGCTCTGAGTCATTTGTGGAAGAAGATGGCGGACAGGGCTGAGATGTTTTCCCTATCCACCTTCCATTCTCTCTCTCCTCCTGGATGCAGGTAAGAGCTCGTATTTAGAGTGACAGTGAAGGGACGATGGCGGATGCGCTGTCCTGATATGAGGTGGAAAAGAAAAGAAAAAGCGACATACATATCTGTCTGTGCTGCTTTGATGACTGCAGTAAAACGCACATCCCTAGCCTGGGTTGTAATAGATACTGTGAATAACCTGCTCGGCCTTCTGCTGCCTCACTGCGCGCATGTAGGTGCTGCAGCTGAACATTGCTGGTTGTTTATGTTTTTAGGAGAGTCGACTTGGTGAAGAGAAAAAAAGACTCGCGTTTTAGTCTGAAAATTGCGAAGAATGGCAAATTGTAAAACATATTGCATATGACTGAGCTCAAGCTGTGTCGACAGTCACCCGCTTTGCGCATTCTCTGTGTGAGGCCCACGCCCTGTTGAGTCCAACCCAGGCAAGGGCACGTTGCTGAACAATGATTTACGGAAGTCCTACTGATATTGATGTTGTGTCAAACGCCTCTAATGTGACCTCTGCGACAATCAGCATGACAAATCACCCCCGGTTTCTTTTTGTAAAAGTATATTTGTGGCTGGGTTAGTCTTGCAGAGTCAACTTATTTCACACACAGCGTTAAATCAGGGCTCTCTACCAGGGTGTTGTTATTTTTTAAGTATACAGTTTGGGTTGTTCTAGTGTAATTGGCCTGGTAAGATGAGAAACACCGGGACATCTTGTAGTAAATTAAATAAAACTGTGTGAATAGAGTGCAATAAACCTTCTTTTGATGCTGTGTGTGGAATGGTAACAATGTAACATAACAAATATTATTATCTCATGATTAAATTGATTGTGTTATAACAATGTGATCAGCATAAAAATACTTGCAAGACATCACTAACAAAGACCAGTTAAAGTAGCACCATAACTCAAAAGTATTAAACAAGCAAACCAACCTGGTATCTTTTTTAAGCTGTAGACAAGAAATGCAAAAAAACCCTCTTTTGGTTTTTTTTAAAAAAAAAGCAAAATTCTTATTAAATGTAGCTATTCTTGAATCATAAAATATACAATAGAGAAAAAAAATATTCATTTTGATTTTCTCCTAATTTACATAATTCATACAGCCTGTCATGGCCCTGAATGTATTTTTTTAGTGCTATCTTCAAGGAAGTTTGCAGGAATGAAGGTATCCTGATCACAGTCCTTTTACTTCTTCATAAGTTGACAATAAGGTGGGCTTCAGGGTTGTAGTTTTTCTCAGTGTGGATATGTATTTACAATTTCAGCGGTAGCAAAAACTGCACAACTCTAAGCTGTGTAGTCTACCATTTTATATCTTTAAATCCCTCTATTCCTGGAGCATCATTTAACACAATACTAGATAATAGGTCCCACTGATTTTTACAGCTGATTATTTGAATTCTAACCTCATATTTCATAAATTCATCAACAGTAAATCCTATATATTGATTATGTACAATTCCAAAGGTCAAAGTTTTTATACTACTTGGAGTATCTTTTTCCTGGAATGATTAACAATAAACAACTTAACATAGCAGGAAGAATGAAGAGAACACTGTTATTTCTATTTGGGTTGCACCACTACAACATACAACTACTATATATTGCTGTATGTGGTGGTGGACTTTGGAATTCCTTACCCGAGACCTCAGGAACATCCCCTCATTCCCTCTGTTAAGTCCAACCTCAAAACCCACCTGTTTAAAATTGCCTACTCCTTATAACCTATCCCTGATCTCAAACTTTATATCTGCTACTCTTATTATTGTGTATATTTCATGTTTTTATGCCTGTTTTTATTTGCTGTACAGTGTCCTTGGGTGTTTTGAAAGGTGCTTTAAAAATGTGTTATTATTATTATTATTATTATTATTATTAATTATTAGCACAGAGTAGCAGAGAAAAACTGGATAAAGTACCACACTAAAAATACTGTATCTGGTGTTTTTATCAGGATAGCATAAGCTCTGTGCTCTAATCTGTATGAGGTAAACACATTTCATTTCAACATGCCTGCTTCTGCCTCCAACGTGGCTTACATCCTACAGAGGCAATCACATTAGCAAACCAGTCATGGTAGATGTTTTTTATCCACAGCATGTACTCATGTGGGATTTCGACTGCATTGCTAGATCATGTCAGATCAATACACCAGATCGTTTGCATGACTACCGGTGACCTTAGCTCAGCTCACTCAGCCAAGGTCTGGTCATGATATTAATGTTTTAAATTCATAGCAGCCACAACAGCCAGATCAAACTAATCTTAATTATATTAGAGGAATCATGTGAGGAGTAGTTTATTGCATTACTCCTTTGTGGAGGCTAATAGGTTTGTTTCTGTTGTCTTCACGTAGTTTTTGTTTCAAGAGGGTGCAAGTGGTTTGTGTTAATTTTTGGTTGGCTCTTCACTTTTTGATTATGATATGTCAGTAAATAAGAATGTAGAAAGAGAGTCTTTCTGTAAATGTCTGGGCATTTGATTGTGTCGCAGCGTTTGCGTGTGTATGTGTGTGTGTGCGTTGTCTCTTTCTCTGTGCATCTGTGTTTGACTGATTCGTGAGTGAAGCCACCAGTTGTGTGATGGTGTGGTCTGGTACCGGTAATCTGCCTTACATAACCCTAACACTGTTTCCAGTAGGCAACAAAACACTGATGCTCCGGGGAGAGAGGCAGCACCAGAAATTTATTATAGGTTACAATTTCTCCTGTTTGTTTCCCCATCATAAATATTCCCGGTAGTGGATAAAAGCTGTGTTGGATTATTACAATGCAACGCCTTGTCCAATGCCAGGAACCCACACCTTGGAGTTCATTGATTACATTTTGCCAAAGGGTTTGGTCGGTTTTTCTTAGATTTGCTGATGCAGCAGTCTTACTGTGCGCAGTCATTTGCTTGTTTTTATTTCAAGAGCATGAACTGCTCTGTTTTCAGCTCTGTTTCCTTTTTAAAGATGCCATTTTTAGGTTCCAAATTACTCAAAGGTCCTATACACTGATCATCTTTTTTGAAATGATTCACATACTACACAAGTAAATCTACACAAAAGCAGAGCCTTGATTATTTGAATTTCACAATTATTCTTATTTTAGTTCGTATTTCTTCCCTGAATATAACACAAGCCATTTGCAAATTCAGTTTTGGGAAACTGAATATATTTGTCTCCAAAAAAAAGTCAAACAACCGTTATCATTGCTAATTTCGGAAACAAAGATACAAACAGTGTATTTTTCATGGCCTGGAGGTTAACCAGTCATAGAAATAGGGATTTGCTCTAACCTGTAGTTTAACAAATAGAAATTTTATGAACATTTCGTGAACATGAATATTTTATGAAGTATGCCCCCTCCCCAACCCTAATGTTAATGTTCAGTGTTCTACTTTTGCTTTCCAACTCTTTGAAGGCATTTGGAGAAAAACAGAGGGGGAGGGGATAGTGGTGGGTATGGTTACCATGGCGTAAGAGGCTTAAATCAACTACAAATGCATTTTAGCTTAAGCGTTCCATCCTCACTGTTTTTGTAGATTTTAGTTTCAGTCTCTCTCCCACTGTCTTCCATTTTCTGTGCAACTATCACTTACCATGCCTTCACCTGTTAGTCTTTGCAGCTTGCTTTTTTAAAAATTTAACAGCAACAAAATAATGAGTCATATTTACACATTTTCCTCACATCTAATGACTTCATGAATCAAAATCCAGACAAATCTGCACGAGATCAAGTGTTCACAGCTAACTGATGTATCATCAGCGCCTTTGATTCAAACATGGCATGATCTTAGCATTTGGAGCTGAGAAAGACATCACAGAGTCTTTCGTTAGGATAAATGTGTGACTCGTGTCTGTGTGCGCGCGCCTGTGCATGTTTGGTTATTTTTGTGTGTGTGGGGTGCGCACGCATGTCTCTGTCTCTCTGATGGTGGCTGAAAAACCTGGGAAAATGATCTTGCTAATGAGTCACTACCAACTACAGCATGTCCTTGGCTTTTAAAGATGATGTCACTGTGAAGCAGGTGCTCGTGGTTAAAAGGCAGCTTAATCACACCACCACTTTAACCCCCACCCCCCCCCCCCCCCCCACCCCCACCACCCCCCCCCCCCCCCCCCAAAAAAAAAAAAAAAACTCGCGTTCTGTGTGGAAGCATTTTACAGTCAGTGCTGCAGATGAAACCAAACTGATATGTAATGTGTGCAAAAGTCAAATCAGCAGATACACAGATA